>PVIU01008449.1:0-83274 GCA_004026605.1 Ondatra zibethicus
TAGTCTGAATGTTAATTCTCATTATAAGTCTAACTGAAAACCACCAGCGATAGCCATACCGTAGTCTGAATGTTAATTCTCATTATAAGTCTAACTGAAAACCACCAGCGATAGCCATACCGTAGTCTGAATGTTAATTCTCATTATAAGTCTAACTGAAAACCACCAGCGATAGCCATACCGTAGTCTGAATGTTAATCCTTGAAATTTCCTTTCCGTTCACCCTTTCAGTTCTGAAACATGCAGAAAATGTAGACAAATCCTTGCACAGAATGTGGTACATGTGATCCTTAGTAATTCCCAATAGAATCCTTCTTTCCATTTTAAGCTTTAGCAGCAAAGTCTCTACTGCCCACATTTCAGTGTCTGGTCCTCTGAGTTCCCACTACAGTTGTCCACTGACAACTTATTGTCCTTATGCATCCCAGGGCCTCTTAGCCCAAATCCCCAAATTTCTCATTTTGCTTTCCTGCTTATTCCAATACCTGAAAGATGTATGTAATATAGGTTATTAGATTTAATTTTTATTTACATCTTATATTAGCTCTATGAGAGTATTATTTTATTGGTGTGTACCACTTTTCCAAATAAATAAATGCATTTATCCACTATTAGGCCAAAGATGAGCTATTTAAGGCATACCAAGACCAGTAATACAATGACTTTAAAGAAAATTGTCAGAAGAGCTGTTGTATGACTTTGTGGGTTGGCTCAATTTTTGTCTCTATAGGTCATTTCTCCATAGAAAAATACTGTGATTATGTTGTATGATTTGGTATAAAAAATAAATATGTTAAAATCATACATTGAAGCCCTCTCTTAGTTGGGAATGTAACTTAGTCATATACCACTTGCTTTATGTGTATGGGGCCTTGATTTGATCCTCAACCCCACAATAAACTGAAACATTTTCCTCACTTTTTCCCTTATGATTTTAAATAAATAACTGAAACAGTCACATTAACACTCAAGAGCCCGTGTCTTTTGTATATAATAAAATCATTCCTATGATTAGAATTAGAGCCATGGTCTGTGAAATGGGATTTTCCCCTCTGTGAGCCACTGTAGGCAGTAACTTCCTTACTGTTGCAGCCTTGTGTATTAGAAAAGTGAGAACAGCAGATGAGAGGACTCATTGGAGGCCAAGCCCAAGGAAGTTCACTAACAAAGATGGGCTGCACTTAGCACAGGCATAGACACAATGAAGCCAGAAGAAAATCCAAACCCAGATTCACATCACATGTGTGTATTTCAGACTTAGCAGGAGCAACTTGCTGATCAGCAGGACATTTATGTAAATGGTACCCAGAAATTAGAAACCTTATATAGAAGTGAAATAAAAGAGGTTTTATTATATACAAAATAAATCCCAGGTAGCTAGCAGATATAAATGTAAAAATGCACAAAACTTTTGGAAGATATTTAAAGTATGATTGCAGGTCTGGGAAGGATGTCTCAAAAATAGAAATACACAGTGTTGGTTGAAAGAGCCACAATTCACTGTATAGAGTTATTACCTCATGTTATTAAGAAGCACCAGAAGAAAAGTAAAAACAAAATCCATAAATTAGAAAGCAATAGGAATATGTAAAATTAATAGAGAGCTAGTTCAAGGGGAAAATGACACCTATGAATTAGTAGGAAAAAGACAAATCAATACAAAGATATGAGAAATTATATTAACATGCACCTCATAAAACAAGAAACCTAAATAGTTAACAAACACATGGAAAGCTAATCAGCTACTGAGGTAATTAGGAACACTACATTAAAAATAGGAGAAGCTGCTGGGCGTGGTGGCGCACACCTTTAATCCCAGCACCTGGGAGGCAGAAGCAAGAGGATCTCTGAGTTCAAGACCAGCATGGTCTACAGAGTAAGTTCCAGGACAGCTAGGGCTACACAGAGAAACCCTGTTGAGAGAGAGAGAGAGAGAGAGACAGAGACAGAGAAAGAGAAAGACAGAGAGAGACAGAGACAGAGAGAGAGAGAGGAAAGGAAGGAAGGAAGGAAGGAAGGAAGGAAGGAAGGAAGGAAGGAAGGAAGGAAGGAAGGAAATAGGAGAATCCATTATATATCTATCAGATTTCAAGTATGCCAATAATAAAATGTTGACAAAATTTCAAACACCAGAATAAAAACACTGTTGGTAAAAGTTTAATTATAGTATTGGCAGGATGGCTCAGGAGTTAAGAGTACTTACTAATCTTGTAGAGGATCCAGGTTCAGTTCCCAGCAGCTAGAGTCAGGTGGCTAACAACCACCCATTACTCAGTTCAGGGAGTCTGATGCCCTTGTCTGGGTCTACAGGCACCTACATGCACATGGTGCACATATAGACGGGCTGGCATGCACACAAACAAAAGTTTACAATATTTAAAATATATAAAGTAAAAAATGTTAATCAGTGGTACCACTTTGCAAGTACCTTGTGAATAGTAGAGTCAAAAATGTATTCTATAATTTAGCTATTCTCTAAAGAAATTCTTGCAAGACATATGTACATGACTCTTCTTCACAAGTGTTCCTTACAAGGCAGTAAACTCGAAGCAGCCCAGGTGTTCATCAGTGTTAAGATTTTCTTTGGCCTGGTAAGCCTCTCCGCTGATGCAATAATCCAAATTAGACCAAATTAAAAGAAACCCAGGTTTAATGGATGCCAGTGCTCCCGGGTGGCCCCTGGGAAAACACGGAGTGGGGGGTTGCAGAGAGAACTGGAATGACCACCAAAAATCGAGAGACCACATGTTTGTTCTCTGTGGGGCGGTTTTTATAATCTGTGGGAGTGGTCTTGACCTTCCCTGGGGAGGGGCCACCTTTTGGTGGGCTTTCTTGGAGGTGGAGTTTGGATTGAAGCAACTCCCAGGTGAGGTAGCTTGGAGTTTTCTGCCCAACATTCCAAAATGGATGCCAGGGGGCTGAAGTGAAGCCCCCAACTAAACATTCCAGACTCTTTGTATAAAGGGGTGTCAGGGAGCTGAGGTGACGCCTCCAACCAAACAATCAGCAATGTAGTGGAGAAGAAAACTGAAGGTATTTATATAATGAAATACATGTGATACTGATCAATTCCTATATCCAGCACCATACCTAAGTCTCACAGATAAGATGAATGAACAAGAGAGTCATTCATAAAAGACTCTATCAATTTTGTTTCATTAGAAAAACAATAGACCTAAATCATTCAGGGTGGCATGCAAGGCACAATGAGTATAAGCAGAGGGAAAGAGATGGCATGGGGAAGGCAGGAATGGAGGCTACTGCTTCCTCACAGTGTTTGGGTTTTGGTTTTCTCCCCCTGGGCTTGGACAGGGGTTGTGTTAATCAGCTTTCCACTGTCAATTGCAGTAACAAATACCTAAAATAAGCAATTTAAAGAGAGCAAAGGTTTCTTTTGGCTTATGGTTTCAGAGTTTACAGACTGTGGCCGGTTGACCATTGTTTGGGCCTATGATGAGACAAAGCACCATAGTGGGGAGTCTGTGCTGCAGCACAGCTGCCCTCTGTCGTAATAATGCCGTAGTAGGGAACCTCCCGGATGATGCTCTCTAAAATGTCGACTGAGGAAGATAAAAATACTTACTGAGCATGCGTGAAGACCGGCTCTGAATCCCAGAGCCCATATAAAAGCCAGAAGCAGTAACGCATACTTCTGTAAGCCTTTTATACCCCTATGGGAAGATGAGAGGTAGAGACAGGAAAAGAACCAGCTAGCCTGGCATACACACCTGGGAATGATGAGAGACCCTGTCTCAAAACCAAATGGAAGGTGAAGACTGACATCCATGGTCATCCCGTGACTTCCATATGTGCATTATACTGCACGTGCAACCCCCTCTCTTATACACGCATGGATTATTCACACAGGTGCATGCAAACATCAAAAAATGTATGGAGGCTCATCCACCCTGAGCAGGCCTGGATGTACCTTTCTTCCTGTACTTCTTTTGGCGGGACTGGGAGTTCGACCTGGATCTTGCTCTGTAGACCAGATTGGCCTTGAACTCGGAGATCTGCCTGCCTGTGCCAAGTGCTGGGATGTCTGGCTCCTGCCTCTGCTTCTTGATCTCTTTGCTTTGCCTCAATTTTAGGGCATTACTGATGTTCTGAGTGTCCAAATGGTTCATGACATGCTGAGTCCAGCTGCCCTCTTATTCACAGCTCATCGCTTGGCTTCCAAACCCCTGTACACTGGACTCCTCTGCCCTTCCTGGCAGCTGTCTAGAAAGCAGTCTGTATGAAAAAGCATCATTTGACTAACCTGAAGAGGTAGCCAAGCTTCTCCCAAACTGTTTTACATTTGTCCCTCCGTGTGCCGAATGACCTTCTCTGCTAAGGGACCTTAGTGGTTACACTTTGGCTAGCATATCTGTCTACCCCTTACAAGATATTGAGACAATGTGGCCTCTTTCCTTTTTTTTTTCTTCCTGTAAACAACTTAGGAGCAGGATTTGTATCTTTGTATTTTTTAATATTGTATCTCAGAGCCAAGCACAGTACCTAGCGTTTTGAAAATGTTTGATAGTTCATACTGAAACGCTTACTTATTTTTATTATATCATTTCAAAAGATAATCTGGATCACTGGTTCTCAACTTGTGGGTCTCTATCTCTTTGGGGTCCAATGACCCTTTCACTAGGGTTGCATATCAGATATTTACATTACAATTTATAACAGTTGCAAAATTGCAGTTATAAAGTAGCAATGAAAATAATTTTATGTTTGGGGGGGTTGCCATAACATGAGGAACCGTCTTAAAGGGTCTCAGCATTAGGAAGGTTGAGAACCACTGGTCTAGATGAACACAGACTGGTGTATATTGAAGAAAAAGTCAAAGTTTTTTCATAAAAAAGTGAGATTTTGGTACATTTGTCTCTATTTTTAAATTTTACCAATATCTTCACAGTTTAAACACCTAGAACTGATCAGAATTAAGCTAAGTATATAGATGATGTCTGAATTTTACTGATTTCTCAGCAGTCTTCATCTATATAGTGTTGAATTATCTTGAATCAAGAAATAACCAGGCTAGCTAAAAGATAGAGCAGTTATATTTTTCTTTATTATAAGGGGCAAACTCACAAAACAGGAACAAGAAATCCAAGTTCAGATGTGTAGAGCGGGAATCACAGAGAGAGAGAGAAAAAGAGAGAAAGAGAGAGAAGGAGAGAGAGAGAAAACACTTGGGCTGTGTGGCATTTTTCTCTGGGTACCCAGAAAACCATGTCCTAACTTGGTCCTACCTCTTAAAGATAATTGGCTGACAAAGATTCTTCATCACCTCCCCCTTTTGTCTAAATAAGAGCGATCCAAACCCAATACAAAGCTATATACAAAAGGAACAGATATCAAGTATAAAATTACAAGCAACATAAACAATAGTAAGCAAGGAACACATGATAAATGTTTTAATAAACATTCTATTCTGAAGAATCTAAGTCTTGCAATGAAAATTGGTTTGTCTAAATCATAAGAGGAAGGTAACTAAGGCTATCTAATCTTCAACCTCATTGAAGGCCTGAGAAGGGAGATAATATTACTTGAGTAGTCAGGAAGTGCAATCAAGCAGCTTCCAAAGCAAGCAGTATATGACAGAGACAGTTAGCTACCTGAGCAATCACCCAAAGTCTCATTTACAATGTTGACGCAACCAACTTTGGCTAAGGCCTAGAGTAACTGACAGACCATTTTCAGAGGCAGGAGATTTTTAGAACTGTCTTACCCTGTCTTGGCAAGGTTTGGCATCCTTTTCCTTGTGTCCTGCTTATTCAGTCCAGATACCATGTACTTTTTCAGTGGTTGAGGCATTGTCAGTTTCTTTCCCAAAGGCCAATTGTGCCAAGAAGAAAACAAACTTCAAGTGGAGTGTCTTTGGTGCTCAACATTTTCTCAGGAATAGGTTGGTACTGTCAGGAGCAAATATGTCTCATGTCAACAGAACCCTAAGTTATTTAAATGTCATGTTCTACAGATCTTTGAAGTGGTTGAAGATTACCTGTCTAGACAGAATGCAATCTCTGTGTATCTAAAGATCCTAATTAATCTGACTATATGTATAACAAACATGAATAAGTATTGACCTATAATACTTAATACCTGTATAACTTAAAGACTAAAACTTGATATCAGAATATTAAATAATCTGTAAACAAATATGCAGCAAATAAGGACAATGACCTGAAAATGTAAACAGTGTATAAGTATCTTGATCAGAGATAAGAATAATATATAACACAATATGAAAATATATCCTAGAAATTGTATCAATATACAAAATGTCTTAAACAGAGGTAGAAACATGCATCTATACAATCTGACAGAATAACTTTGCATAGGTGTACAAATACTGTAAACAAAAATAACAAATATAATTTGAACTTGTATCAATATGCAAAAAACTATACCAATGTAAATTATCTATAAATAATAGCTCACAAGTATTAACTCTATTACCCACTATTATTATTATTAGTGTGAATAAGTTCACACTAAATTATCTATTATCCCACTCAATTTTTCCTCTTTTTTGGGAGAGGATACATAGTTTCCATCCCAACCCTCTACCTTATACAAGAAAAAATCAACCCCTCAACAGTGTCCTCAACCTTGAGGACAAACTTTGTTGGGAGAGGGGACATCATCTACTAGAATTACTTCTAGCTGTCATGGGGACATCTATTCCATTATCCAGACCAGTATAGTTTTTTACAGTAGGCACTGGATTTTTTTAGTTTTTCTGGTGAGACATGTTCTCCACAGTAACTGGGAATGATTGGACTATGTTTGCCATGGGGGCTTGTGAGAGGCCCCCCAAGGAGTTTTCCAATGGTATCAGGCTGCCTTTTCTGTCTTTTGTTGATCTACATTTATTGGTCCAATGTCGAGCTTTGCCACATCTCCTACATATACCTGAAGGTTGAATTTTCCTATTCTTGCCATTCCCAGAAGAGATATTATTCCTAGGAACTCCTTGTCTACAATCCCTTCTCAGATGTCTTATTCTACAACAATTAAAACATTTGGCATTTTGGTGTCCCCTCATACCATTGGAAATTGCTTCTCCTACCTAAGCTTTAGTACTATAGCCAAATGTCTCAACATTCATTGTATATAAGATCCATTCACCTATTGGTGCTGATCTGACCTTTAAAGGCCCAAGGATCTTTTTGCATTTTAAACTGGCATTCTCAAAAGTCAAAGATTCAATTAATACATGTCTAGCTTCTGAATCTGTTACTACTATTTGTACAGCCTTAGTTAATCTTTATAAAAAGTCACTAAAGGGTTCTCTCTGGCCCTGTTTAACCCTAATATATAATTCAATTCTCTTTTCTAGTTCCTGAATCCTGTCCCAAGCATTTAAAGCTGCTGTGCTACATAGGGACAGGGTGTGTTCACCGTAAAGAGCCTGATCCTGAGGATCAGAGTAAAGTCCCTTGCCCAGAATTTGATCTTGGGATATCTCAAGTCCTTTAGCTTTTCCCTGTTGTTTTAAAATTTTTGCTTCTTCCCTCAAATAACATTTCCAAAGAAGCTGTGGTTCATTTTCAAGGACAGCTGAGATTAATTGAAGCCAGTTTTGTGGGGTTGCCTTATTGCTTTAAGCCCATGTTTTGACCTTTTCCCTAATAAAGGATGAATGTGTTCCATAAGAAACTCTTGCTTGTTTAATTTTCTTTAGATCAGTCATACTTGGCTCCCATGTATATTCTTTGACTACCTTTGGGTACTTGGTGCTAGATGCTCTTTCCGATGATATCACTGGATAGGCAGTGAGAACTCTGGGTGAGCTATCCCAGAGTTTGGTACATCCTGATGAGGCTAAATTTTGTCTTTGTACCTTCTGTCCCTGGTCATCAAATTCAATAAATTCCTCAATCTTTTCAAATCTTTTTACCGCTGTCTTTTGTAAAGTCTGGATCTCCTGTCCAGTGTTCTGTTCTAATGCCCTCATTGAGGATTCCAAGGTGTGAAGTCTGTCCAGTAAAGATAATGTCTCATCCTTGGATGTAATTTTTATAGCATACATATTACCTTCCTGGAGAGACATTCTAGCTGTCAATCTATCATAACTGTTTGACAGATTCTGATTCATACATTCAACAGCACAAATTCTCTCAGACAGTGTCTCAGCAACCTCTGTCATTGACAGGTTTTGTTTGCCAAATTGGTCGTATTCTTCTCCAGAGTGCTGAATTTCTCTTTTAGTTGGTCATTATCAGTCTGTAAAGACTGGATCATTTCTAAAAGTGTCTCATTCTTTTTTTTTTTTCAGCATGCTACAAAAGAAAAACGTGTCTCATGCTTGGCCCTATTATCAAACCATGTTTTTAAGGAGAAAATATGAAGGACAAAGCTAATCCCCAGAATCAAATAGAAGGATGTAGAAGGGAAATCACATAAACCTTGCATAATATCATAGAGAGTATAAGTAAAAGAGCTGTTGAATTCTTGTATTGTCATGTTATCTGTCATCCTGCCTTTTAAATTAAAAATTATAAATCTTACCTGTAATGAGTTGGAGTCGGTGCAGTAACCATTACTGGCCAGTAGGTGTTGCAGCACAGTTGTAGCCACATGGCTGGCTTGAACTTGGTTATAGCATTAAATACTGAAAAATATGCTCAAATTAAAAACAGTTATTCAGTGTAAATCACAGACTGTGTGCTCTGTGGAGGTCCCTGACTGGTCAGCAGCTGCACAAGTACAAGGACAGCAAGGCAGCAATGCTGACAGAGACATTCAGGGAAGCCCGCATCCCGCCTGAGCTTCCACAGTGTGTTGGGAAAGCTGGACCCACAAGCCAGCTGAGCAGCAGCCAATAGTGCAGGTGTCTGAGGACCTGGAGTGGCTCCAAGATGCTATCGAGGCTAGCAGCTACTCAGGGTCACTGCACAGGGATCCTGTACCCAAATGTATCACATGGAGCCTGGTGATGACTGGCTGGAGCTGCAGGGGACCCAAGCCCCACGTTTGGCACCAACCCTTGAATTATCTCAGATCAAGAAATAACCAGGCTAGCTAAAAGATAGAGCAATTATATTTTCTTTATTATAAGGGGCAAACTCACGAAACAGGAATGAGAAGTTCAAGCTCAGATGTGTAGAGTAGGAACCACCGAGAGAGAGAGAGAGAGAGAGAGAGAGAGAGAGAGAGAGAGAGAGAGAGAGAGAGAGAGCGCACCTGGGCCATGCAGCATTTTTCTCTGGGTACCCAGAAAGCCACGCCCTAACTTGGTGCCACCTCTTAAAGATAATTAGCTGACAAAGATTCCTCATCAATATAAGAAAGGAATAAAGGCCAGTGAATAACCTCAAGAGTTTTTGAGACAGTTTCTTGTTGGCCTGGTGTTCTCTGAGCAGGTTATTCTGGCTGGCCAGCAGCTCTGGGGAATCTATCTGACAAAGAGAAAACAGGAGGGAGGAATTACAAAGAGGCAGCAGGAAATTTGAGGATAATGAACATACAAGTGTGGCTCTTTTTTTCTCTCCCTTTTGTTAAAAATATTCTTTTCTCATACAGTATATCCTGATTATAGTTTCCCCTCCCTCTATTCCTCCCAGTTCCTCCCCACTTTCCCTGTCACCTGGATTCACTCCCTTTGTGTCTCTAAGAGATAACAACCAAACTTAACCAAATAAAATATAATAAACTAAAACAAAAACCATTCAAGTCAAAGTTGGACAAGACAAACCAACAAAAGGAAAAGAGTCCAAGAGGAGGCACAAGAATCAGGAACCCACTTGTTCACATACTCAGGAGTCCCATAAAAATACTAAACTAAAAGCTGGAATATATATGCAGAGAACCTGGTACAGACCCTGTACATGCTGCCTCAGGCTCTGTGAGTCATATGACCATTGAGTCAGAGGGTCTTGTTCTCCTGGTGTCCTCTATCCCCTTTGGCCCTTATATTCTTTCTGCCTCCTCTTCTGCAGGGTTCCCTGAGCTCTGAGGGTAGGGATTTGATGGAGACTTCCCATTTAGAGCTGTGTGTTCCATTCTCCCTCTCTCTTCTTGTTTAATGTGTGGCTGTGGATCTCTTATGTGTCCATCTGCTGCTGAAGTAAGGGTCTGTGTTTACTGTTTTACCCATAGGCCCTAGCAAAGTTCTTAACCTGTGAGAATAGGTCAATAATTGTTTAATTAGCAAATAGAGGCTAAGCAGTGGAGGTGCATGCCTTTAATCCCAGCACTCAAAAGAGAGACAGAGGCAGGTGGATCTCTGAGTTCAAGGCCAGCCTGGTGAACAGAGTGAGTGCCAGGACAGCCAGGGGTACACAGAGAAACCCTGTCCTGAGGAGAAGAAAGCAAAATAGAGGCAGCAGTGGAACTCAGGGTTATAGGGACCAGAACATGTCTCTTAGGTTAGATCATTGATAACTTTACCAAAACAGTTATATTGGAATAGAATCCTACCTTTTAAAAATCACTATGTGAGCCAGTGAGATGGCTCAGCTAGTGAAAGTGTTGCTGTCCAGCCTGACTATCTGACAGTCCCTAGGTCCTACCGTGGGAAGAGCCAACTGGCTCCTACAAGCTGTCCTCTGACCTACTCCACGTGCATGCTGTAGTGTGTGCCCATGTGTGTACACACATAAAATAAATAATAAATAAACTAATATATGTCAGGAAGTTGAAACCAGGAGTAGAGAGATGGCTCAGCAGTTAGAAGGCACAGCAGTTAGAAGGTCTCTTCCAAGAGACCAGGGTTCAGTTCCCAGCACCCACATCAAGCAGCCCACAACCCCCTGTAACTCTAGTTCCAAGGAATCTGAATCCCTCTTCTGGCTTCCTCTAGCACCAGCATACACATAATGCACAAACATGCATATAGGCATACACATGTACACATAAAATAGAAATAAGTCTTTTTTAAAAAATTAAAATCACTGTGTGTAACTCAATACTGAAGTAAACTTTCACTTTATATATTTAATAAACACTTCTGATACCAGTTGTCAACTTACATATAAGTATTTTTGTCTTTATTTATTTAAAACAATTTATTCTAATGTTTTGAAAATTTAATATTTTTAAGAATACATATTATGGGCTGGAGAGATAGCTCAGTGGTTAAGAGCATGGCCTGCTCATCTAAAGGTCCTGAGTTCAATTCCCAGCAACCACATGGTGGCTCACAACCATCTGTAATGAGATCTGGTTCCCTCTTCTGGCCTGCAGGCATGCATGTAGGCAGAATACTGTATACACAATAAATAAATAAATCTTTAAAAAAAAGAATACATATTATACTGGCTAGTTTTATGTCAACTTGACACAGCTAGAGTCATCAGAGAGGAGGGAGCCTCAGTTGACAAAAAGCCTCTACAATATTGGGCTGTAGGCAAGCATGTAGGACATTTTCTTAACAAGTGATTAGTGTGGGAGGGCCCAGCCCATGGTGGGTGGTGCTGCCCCTGGGTTCTATAAGAGGGTTCTATAAGGGTTTCTATAAGAAGGCAGGCTGAGAAAACCATGAGGAACAAGCCAGTAAGCAAGATTCCTCCTTGGCCTCCGCATCAGCTCCTGCCTCTAAGTTCCTACCCTGCATGAGCTCCTGCCCTGGCTTTCTTTGATGACGAACTGTGAGGTGGAAGTGTAAGCTGAATAAACCCTTTCCTCCCCAACTTGCTTCTGGTCTTTGGTCATGGTGTTTCATGGCAGCAATAGAAACCCTAACTAAAACACCTGTGTGCACGTGTTTATACTTGTGTACATATATGATATGTTCATAAGTGTGTAGTAAGTTTCTCTTCCATACCACCTGGTTTCTATATGCCTGCCTGCAAGCATGATAATCACTGCAAATCGTTTCTTATGAGCCTGTTATGGCTCAAAGTGTGACACACTGAACCCATGAGACAAAATAACCCTTCCCCAAGTGGCTCCTGGCAGGTGTTCATTCACACTGATCCAAAGGATGAGACAGCTTTCTAGATGTTCTTTTATCTATTTAATGAAGCAGAATTACAGATCCTTTTGATATGCCTTGCTTGCTCCGAAGAGCAGCTTTGAACATTGCCTGCATCTCTCCAGGTTGCTGTGTCTGAGAGGTCTGTCCAGGGAGAGAGCTTCCTCACTGGCTTTCAGTGCAGTGTATTTTTATGCTTCGCAGATGTACTGTAATTGTTTAGCCTGACCCAGTACTGGAGGGTGTTTACATTGTTTTCTAAAAATTCATCAATGAGTAACATCAAACATGTCATTTCTTACTCATCTATCAGTGTCCAGAAACTGCTGGGCTAAATATGAGCTCATCCACTGACCCAGGCTCCAGGGGGTTGACCTGTGCATCGTGCCATTGTATTTGCTACAGGAATTTACTATAAAAATCTTTAGATTTGTGTCACTCTGATAGGAATACTGATTCTGAGTGTGGTCTTGACTTACATTTCCCTTATTACTGACATTGACTCACTTAAGCTATTTAACTTTTGTATAAAGTCTATTTATTTTTTTTTTTGCCTTTTCCTTTTTAAAATTGTTGATATGGTTTGGATCCTAATAGAATCAGAGCCTAAGATAAGAACATGGGTGGTGTATTTTATTTGGGAAGTGATCCCTGGAGTAAGCCAATGTAAGAGTGTGTTTTCTCTGTGATTGCTATGACCCAGGAAGGTCCAGGTCTATCAGATGCATTAAGAAGCGTGGAGAAGGCCTTCCAGAATTAGGTGCCTTGGGCTCTGTTCATGGGCGCGGTTACCTCACTGGGGACTACCTCTGAAGCATCATACTCCCTCACGTTTCCGGACGGCTTTACAGGATTCAGAGCCCTTGATGGCCTGGAAGAAGGCCCAGAGACAAAAAGCCAGAAAAACCAGATATGCACTTGTAGGAGTCTTTCTCCAAGAGAGTGAGTGCACAGGGCACAGTCCCCTGGGATGCTGGCGTGAAAGCAGGGCAGTGAGACTGGACAAGCAGGAGCTACGTTCTCTCTGGATTTCGCTGGCCATTCTGTCATTTACATGAGTTTCCTTTGCCTTAAAATTTTTACTTCCAGTATTTTTTCTTTTTTTAAGATTTATTTGTATTGGGGAAGTACTTGCAGAATTTTTGAATAATGGTTTTATTGATATTCAGCCATTAAAAGTTTGCAAGTCTATGGATGTAGTGAGTTATTGGTACATGATCTCAGATAAAGCTCAGGAAACTCTTGGTCCTCCTGCCTCGGTGCCCAGTAGAGTATCTCAGCACCCCGAGAAGAACCCTCACAATCCTTACTTAACCACTCCTCACCCACGAGCAGCCCCAAGTCTGCCTTCTGTTTCTGCTGATTCTGTACTTAGGGCATTTTATTGACATTTACCAATTGGCTTTCATTTGACTCATTTGTTGCATTTGCTGATGATCCGTTCCTTCCCCGATGAATACTATTCTGTTGTCTAAACAAACTGAAACTTGTTTATCCATTTATCAGTTAGTGGGTATTTATGTTAACGTGCAGACTTATGGGAATATCAGTGGGGCTCACAGGAGGACTTTATGGCAGCATGTTAAATTCCCAGCCAGCAATCAGTCAACCAATAAAATGAAGATAATTCTGCTGTGAACATTCGTGTGCAGTTTCTTAGACATGTGTTTTCACTTCTCTTTCATTTCACGCCTGGGAGAGTTCTGGGTCATACATTAACAGAGGAATGGAGGAACCATTTGTCAGCACTTTGACAAGCAAGGGGTCCAGTGTTGAGTCAGTGCTGCTTCCTTTCCCTTTTATTACTGTACCCGAGTGTCCTCAGATGGGGCAGTTCTCACTGTGGTTTTGATTTGCACTCCTCTAGTTTCTAATTATGTTTAGCAGTTTGTTTCTTTCAGTTTTTGTTTTTGTTTTGTTTATTGTTTTTTCAACGCAGGGTTTCTCTGTGTGGCCCTGAGTGTCCTAGAACTCACTCTGTAGAACTGACTGGCCTCGAACTCAGAGATCCACCTGCCTCTGTCTCCTGAGTGCTGGAATTAAAGGCATGCACCACCACAGCCCAGTTTAACTCTTTTTCATAGGCTTATTGACTGTGTGTATGTGTGTTTTAAGAAATGCTTATATAATTGATTTGGCCAATTTTTTGCTGGCTGTTTATGTTTTTTTATAGACTTATGAAGACTATATATTTGCGAAGGTTTTCTCCCATTCTGCAGAAATCCCCCCCCCCAAGGTGTGCACCACCACACCCAGCTCTTATGATTATGTGCTTTGGAGCACAAAGTTTTTTCTGTATTGATGAAATCCAACTCATTACTGTTTTGTTTTGTTTTTTGTCACTTATGGTCTTGACTCATACCTAAGAAACATTACCTAATTCCAGGTCAAGAGCGTCACTTCTGTATTTTGTGACGTGTCATAGCTTTAGCTACTACATGTAGCTATTATATATTTTTAGAGACAGGGCCTCACTATGTCACCCTAGTAGGCCTGCAACTCACAAAGATCCTAGCTATTACATTTAAATCCATTTTAAGTTAATTTTTGTGTGTGATGTGTTCGTTGAAGACCATTGTATAGGACTATGCAGTTATTCCCAAACTAATGGCTAAAAAAAAATTGTTCTCTTATACAGTGAATTTTCTTTTCTTTTTTCTTTTTTGGTTTTTCAAGACAGGGCTTCTCTGTAGCTTTCGAGCCGGTCCTGGAACTAGCTCTTGTAGACCAGGCTGGCCTCGAACTCACAGAGATCCACCTGCCTCTGCCTCCCGAGTGCTGGGATTAAAGGCATGCGCCACCACCACCCGGCCAGTGAATTTTCTTAACACTCTTGTCAACTCATGTCAATTAATCATAAAATCAAAGCGTTTATATGAAGACTTTAAATGGAATTTTCTTACATATGTTCACCTGTGCCAGTGCCACATGTGCATCGTTATGAGCTTTGCCATGGGAAAAGTTAAGTTCTCTAGCTTTGTAATTCTGTTTATAAATTATTTTATTATTATTATTATTATTATTATTATTATTGGAAAAGTTAAGTTCTCTAGCTTTGTAATTCTGTTTATAAATTATATTATTATTATTATGGGAAAAGTTAAGTTCTCTAGCTTTGTAATTCTGTTTATAAATTATTTTGGTTTCCTTGAGTTCCTTGTGTTTCCATGTCAATGTTAGGTTTGGCTGGCTAATTTCTAGGAAGAAGCAGATTGGAATATTGGTGCAGCTCGCTGGGAACTTTCAGAACACTTGGGCAGTAGTGCTATCTTATCATTACTAAGTCATCTGGTCCATGAGCACATGGTACCTTTTCATTTACTAGTTTTGGGGGGGGGACTTTTTGTTGTTTTTGTTTTTGTTGTTGTTGTTTTTGAGACAGAGTTTCTCTGTGTAACCCTGGCTGTTCTGGAACTCACTCTGTAGATCAGGCTGTCCTCAGAGATCCGCCTGCCTCTACCTCCCGAGTGCTGGGATTAAGGCGTGCGCCACCACTGCCTGACTACTTAGTTTCCTTTAATATTTCATAGTATATGTTTCTACTTCTTTTGTATAATTTTAATACTTTTATAAATATGATTTAATACTGAATGATCACACTAAATATAATCAATAAGTTTCGATATACGACATTCTTTATAACAGTTTACTGTTTTTTACATGAGTGCTGGAGATCTGAACCCAGGTCTTCATTTTTGTCATTGTCCACAGTATCTACTGAGCTATCCCCCTGCATCAACACCCTTTTAAAATATCATATTTTCATTGATTCTTTGAGGATTTATTATATGCATATAATACATTTTGATCACATTCATCCCCCACTCTCCCCCTTACCCACCTTTGGGTACAGTCCTTACCCCTCTGTCTCCTCCCAACATCATAGCCTCTTTTTATCTCTCTCTCTCTCTCTCTCTCTCTCTCTCTCTCTCTCTCTCTTGGATTTTTGAGACAGAGTTTCTCTGTAGCTTTGGAGCCTGTCCTGGAACCAGCTCTTGTAGACCAGGCTGGCCTCGAACTCACAGAGATCTGCCTGTCTTTGCCTCCTGAGTGCTGGGATTAAAGGGTGTGCTACCACCACCCGGCTAATTTTTTTCTCTTAATAACCCACTCAGTCCAGTTTGCTCTGCCCATATACTCATGTCTATCCTCCATAGTATGGCAGACCTACCGGCGACCACACCCTTAAAGAACTGACTCTCCTCCCCTAGAAGCCATCAGCTACCTGCAGTTCCTCAGGTAGGGGGGGAGCTCATGAACCCCCTCCCCATTTGTAATGATTTTAGGCCTCTGTGGCTGCAGCTGTTGTGAGTTTGAGTTCTTCCATATCTAGAAGACACCCAGGCCTGCCTAAGCCTCTGGCCCCTATAGTTTCCCATCCCTTCTCCCATGATATTCCCTGGACCTTGGGGAGCGACATGGGAACAGCCATTCCATTCTGACTGACTACTCCACAGACTTTCTCTGCTTTTACCTGTTGTGAGTTTCTGTGGTAACCACCATCCACTGCACAGAGGGTCTTTGATGAGGACTGAGAGCTCCACTGATCTATGAGCAGAGAGATGCAAATGTACAGGGCATTTTGATTCTATGCCCATTTACCAAAATAATACTAGTAAGTTCACCCTTAGGGCCTATGACACCTCCCTAGCCATGGTCTCTGTCAGGTCTGCAGTTCCGTGCAGTTCCTGTGTAGCCATGGGTCTCTGTCAGGTGTGCAGTTCCATGCAGTTCCTGTGTAGGTAGTGGGCCTTGCGTCCACACAGAAAGCAGTTATCCCCATAACATTCGTATTGCTAGTGCACCCATGGCATATCCCATCATGCTGGTCGTCACTGTGACTCTCGGGTCACTGCTGGGTGAAATGACAGATGACTTTTCTCCCTCAACAGCTGGCTCAGCACCTTCTCATACTGAGCTAGGCAGCAGGAGGCCGATCCCATTTGAGTTTCCATCTATCCCAGGCTGACTTTGAATTAGCAATTCTTGTGTGTCACCCTCGCACGCGCTTGGATTAGAGGCAAACATCATAGCACTTGTAAATCCAGTGCTGGGAAATCATACCCAGGAGCACTCCTGTGAGGCTCACTAGCTGGCCAGCTTTGCCAAATCAATTAGCTCCAGGGTCAGTGAAACCCTGTTTCAAAAACTAGAGTATACAGCAATTGAGGTAGATACCTGACATGACTTCTTTCCTCCACACATGCATGCACAAATGTGCACGTGCATATGCTTATGCACATATATATCCATACACATATAACTGCATACCAGCATGGACACACAGAAAAAAATGTATCTGTACAGAGATGGATATATCTCATTAAAATGTGTTTTTGAAGAAATCGTGGACATAATTTAGATATAGAACATAGATATGTACCCAATGATGGGTCATCTGAGTTTGACCAGCTACTATGACCTAATGTATTACATGGATCAAGTGAATTAATATATTTGAAGTACTTACAGTAGCACCTAACACCTAGTACATGTTTGTTAAGTAGAAAATAAATAAACCTGAATTCATAGAAATTGCCCTTTCTAAAGCATCTCAATAGTTCCAAGAAGAAGCTAAACCCTCCCTCTTGCTTTCCTCAGGTCACCCATGGCAAGTTAACTTTCTTCCTGCATATATAAATGCTTGCTAATTTAAACAACCTCTCTCGTTTTAAAGATTCGCCGGCTCTCAGTCGAGCTAATTCTGCAATCAATTTAAGTGGCGCTCAGGACCTGACCCGGAATAAGAATGTTGTGAAACCACTGCCTTTATCTTTGCAGGTTGTAGGAAAGACTTTTGCTGCAGGTGATGTTTTCCTTCCTTCCTTCTTCTTCTTCCTTTTTTTTTTTTCTTTTTCTTTTTTTTTTTTTTGGCAAATACCAAATGACTTGTGTGAACTTTAATTGACAAAAGCAAACACTCCTTCCACCCACCAGTCAAAGGTAGCCATGGAACTGCCCAGAACAATGCAACATTGGACAAAGCTTTGCTCTCTGTGCTCCCACCAGAAGAGTCCAAATGACATTTCGTGTACAGAAGACTAGAGTTTGATTCTGTTCAACAAGCATTTCTTGTGCTCCTGCTGTGACTAGCACCTGAGATTATAAAAAAAAAAATGCCTGACCCCAAATGTCTCATAATCCAGTGAAGGTGATATAGACTTATAAGAAGATCTTTTCTTTTTTTTTTTTCCTTTTTCTTTTTGTTTTTTTGTTTTGTTTTGTTTTGTTTTTGCTTGCTTGCTTGCTTGCTTTTCAAGACAGGGTTTCTCTGTGTATCTTTGGAGCCTGTCCTGGAACTTGCTATGTAGACCAGGTTGGCCTCGAACTCACAGAGATCCGCCTACTTCTGCCTCCTGAGTGCTGGGATTAAAGGCGTGTGCCTTGAGGGTGTTACCAACATGTCATGAAACCATCAAGGCTAATATCAGCCACGAAAGATGCGTGATGAGGCAGGCTATGAATGAAGGATGGAATCCTAGAAAAATCCAGAGCTTAAGGAGAAGAAATGGTAAGACAGAAACCTGGTCATTTTGGGACATGTTCCAAAAGTTAGACACAACTGTTTACAGAACCCACCTTGATTTTTACTCCAGCCCAGCAACTCTTGCAGTATTTACCTCCTAGTTAGATTTTAGATATGAAAAAACTAAAGTCAAGTTTTAACAATGGTGAAAAAAATTAATGAAGTGATAGATCAGTAATAAAGGTAGTCACTAAAATCATCCAGTTGACTCCATAATGCAAGAATTATGCTCAGCAATTAAGAATGCATGCTGCTAGTCGGACAGTGGTGGCACACACCTTTATTCCAGCACTTAGGAGGCAGAAGAAGGTAAATGTTCATGAGTTCGAGGCCAGCCTGGTCTACTGAGCTAGTTTCAGGACAGCCAGACTACATAGAAAAACCCTGTCTTAAAAAACAAACAAACTAACAAAAAGAATGCATAGTGCTTCTGGCAAGGGATGGGAGTTTGGTTCCCAGTACCTACCTCAGGCAACTCACAACTGCCTATAATTCCAAAACAGAGAACCTAATGGCTTCTTCTAGACTCTGTGGTTACCACATGCATATACACAAGCCCACATATAGACACACATAATTAAAAATGCAAATGAAAATTTACTTGTTTGCTAATTTTTATTTTGAGATATGGTTTTTCTGTGTAGCAGTCCTGACTGTCCTAGAACTCACTTTGTAGACCATGCTGGCCTCAAACTCAGAGACCCACCAGCCTCTGCCTCCTGAGTGCTGGGATTAAAAGTAAGTGCCACCACACCTGAACCCTAAAAATGAAACTTTAAAAAAAAAGACGCTGCCAAATTCTGAATCCCCACAAATTGTTCCTAACATCCTCAAAAGAGAGAAAAACTGTCCACTTTTTGCTTCCTGGTGGACATTTACAGCTGCCTTTGAGATTCTTTTGCAAAAAACAAAATGAATATGAATTTGACTAGGCCTCTAACAATTAGTTTATTGGAAATACAGTGGACACGTAGGCGCTCAGTGACACTAGGAACATTGAGTCAGCAAATTCTTCAAGACTTTTCAGAAGAAAAACAATCCCAAGAAGTATTTGTTTAAAAGAAAAGAAATCCCTTTAGACTATGAAACCTAAGGCAGCTGGAGAGACGACTCAGTGGGTGAGAGCGGCGATGGTCTTTGTCAGAGGACCCGAGTTCAGTTCCCAGTGCCCACAACTGCCTGTAACTTCAGCTCCAGGGTATCCAGTCTCTCTTTGGACACACACACACACAAATTAAAAATAATAAAAGTAAATCTTGTATTTTTTTTTAAAAAAGCCTGAAGTATATGTCACCTAAATTCAAACATAAAGTTCTCTTTTGAATTTCTTTAAACTATTTCTGAGATAACTGAGAAAGTTTAGAATACTGGTGGGATATTTGATTATACTAAATTATTAATCACTATTGATTTTAAGTGTAATAATTTTATTGCAAATTTATTTTAAAGGTTCTCTTAGCAATATCTATAGAAGTGCTTATCAATGAAATTATAGGTGGCTAAGTTGGTTCTGACTAACAGAGCACTGTGTATCTACGCCGGGAAGCAGGTCAGAGTGCGATGAACAAGATGTGTGGCTGCGTGAGACAAATGCTGGGCCTGGGCGGTGGGTGTATAAATGTGCATTGTACCGTTTTCTCTCCTTTTGTATGTTTCAAATTTTCCATGAAGTAGAGTTAAAATTCTATTACATTTTCCCTCATATTTACCTACTATCTCCAAAGACTTCTTCAAAAAAAATTCTAAAAGATTTCTCAGGGTCCCAGGAAATTATTTTTGGGTACATCTAGTTTTTCAATTTATTGCAGTCATTTTCTTATCTGACAGTTAAGTCTGATGAAGCTGATTGCTCTAACAGTTGTAGTTGGTTTTGTGCAACTAGGGCTGAGTCATGTCTGTGAAGTCTCCATGAATCCTCGAGTGTGAGGTTTACCAGATGTCTGCTGCTTCACAGTATCCTCCAAACCTCTGTTCTGAAGTGCTGTTTTTCTGTTCTACAGAAGCAGCCAATGGGACCAGCAGCCATGGAGGGAAGAGTGGCACATCCAGTTCCATGCCATCCCGCTCCGGGAACTACTCTTTGTCACCAAGACCTACCTACACATCCATAGACCAAGGTACTCTGAGTGTGTGCGTGCATGCATGCGTGTGTGTGTGTGTGTGTGTGTGTGTGTGAGAGAGAGAGAGAGAGAGAGAGAGAGAGAGAGAGAGAGAGAGAGAGAGAGAGAGGAGAAAGAGAGCAGGGGGAGAGAGGAGAGAAAAGAGAGGAAAGAAAGAGGGAGAGAGAGGAGAGAGAGGGAGGCAAGAGAGAGAGGGGAGAGAAAGAGAGAGGAGAGAGAGGGGGAGAGAGGGGGAGAGAGAAGAGAGAGGAGAGAGGGGAAGGGGGACGAGAGGAGAGAGAGAAGGAAGGCTGTGTGCTTATTTACAAGTGAGTGGAGACTGAAAGTCTACATTGATTGTCTTCCCCTGTAGCTCTCCACATTATCCTCTGAGACAGGGTCTCTGGCTGAGGTCAGAGTCCACAGATTCAGTAGACTGGCTGTTCAGTGATCCCCAGGATCCTCTGGTTAGCACAGCATTGATTTTGAGGCATGCGCCTCTGTGCTTGGCTTTTTTTTTTTTACATTGATTCTGAAAATTATCCTCAGGTCCTCATGTTTGTGTGGCACTTTATCAACTAGAGCATCCCATTAGCCTGGAGCTACAGATCTTTCAACAATTAATTATCCGAACACACATTGTAGAGCCTTCCCCTTTCTTAAAACACAATATTTTGAAATTTTATGACTGATGTGAACATTAACTGTTAAATGTCTTGGTGATTCTACGTGGTTAAAACTAACTGGGGAATAAGTGTTTAATCAAAACTATAGTGAAGAACCTTGAAAATTCACATCTTTTACTTTTACCAAAGCACAAAACTCTGTTTGAAAAGATCTGTGTGACATAAGATTCTTGTCTTCATTCACCAAGTAGATTTGCCCATAACTTAGCAGAGAGGCCAATAGAATCAAATGATCTGCTTAAAATTGTAGCGTGTAAAACAGCACATGGTTGCAATTATTAGCACGGTGTTGAATTGTTAGCGTTACTTTTTTCAACTCTGCCATTGCCCATTGGCAATGACTCGGGCCCTCTTAGCAGATCAAAGCAAAGATCCTGTGATCCCTTGCTGTTCTTTCTTTCTTCTCCATTGCTGCAGACAAAACTGTTTTTCCTTTTTGTTTTCAGCTAATATGTTCATTTCTGGGCCACCAAAGAAACGACATCGGGGATGGTATCCCGGGTCACCTGTCTCCCAACCTGCTCTAGTTGTGCCTGTTCCCACAGTTCGCCCTCTTTCAAGAACTGGTGAGATTTTAACTGAAGATATATTTAAACGTTTCACTTTTATTAGCAGAGATAAGTTCTGTTCCTGCCCTTATCATTTGAAGGTAAATGCCCTCAATCAATTATTGTGATTAGTAGTATTATGTAAGAGTATTGATAGTAGTTAATATTTTGTCTCCATAACATAGCCCTTCCCTATAAGTTCATGTACTATCACATCTGAGCTTAATTTTAGCCTTGTCATTGGTAAGTCATTTGTTGTATAGGGTCTGATGCTAACAACATCACCACCAGGGGCACATTTGAACTTGCTTTGTCAGCAGTGGTGTGAGAGTTGGCCTTCTAGGATTTGTTGTCTGTATGATACGTCTTGATTACTTTGGCTTCATGGTTTAGTCTATACCTATAATACGAAGAGTTACCTGGCCCTCCTTCATACTAACCAGACCGTGTCCAAAGGTGTCCACAGCTAAGTGTTCAAACATTTGTCTACTGTCTAAGTAGACAGTAGCAAGTGTTCCCACCCCACAAACTCTGAGCCTTTACATTTTTTAATTTGCTTAAATAATTTTAAAGACTGATAAAAATCTCACATATGCAAAGAACTACAGCAATATGTTACCACAGTTGCTTCCAGGTAGAAATAATTAATGATGAGTGTCTCTGTCACGTGTTTCTGTTTTCAGCTTTATGTAATGGAAAACCACACCTTTGGTCACTAGGGCATGGTAAATATAAATTGCACAGCAAATCCAAAAGATTGCTTAGAAGAAGCCACCAGTGGTCATATCCACAGTGAATGATTGTGACTGATTTGTTTTCTTACTTCTGTTTTTCTTCTAATTTTCTGTAATGCGTATGTAAGTGAAAAAGAGACCACACACAATAAACTGCTAGAATTCTAAAATTTCTAAAGTATTAAAACTGCACTGGCTTCTGAAGTTTTCCAGTTAGCCCCCAAGCCTAATCTTTCTTGTCAAATAACTTTTTCTTTCCAGAGCCTCTCTTATCTACCCCAGTTCCACAGACCCCGTTAACTGGAATTCTCCAGCCTCGGCCTGTCCCTGCAGGGGAAACTGTGATTATTCCTGAAAACCTGCTGAGTAACTCAGGAGTTAGACCAGTGATCCTGATAGGTAAGGTGGAAGAATTCCATCGTCTAGACTCCTGTGTCTCCAGCCCCTGGTCTGTGGGTTCATTCACACACCCATGAGCATGTGTATTTGTCTTTATTGATTGTATCAGCCTTCCTTGGCCAGTCCCTTCAAGCAGTATTAAGCATCTGGTTTGAAGCTGAGAATAACACTCTTTCCTTCGGGAGTCTCTGTGCAGTGAGGAGTCAGGAAACAACAGTTCTCCATGAGGGTAACATCCTGACCCATTGGACTATGAAAGCTGGTGGAGCTTCCCAGCCAACAGCTTCAGGAAGTCTTACAAGAGGGGGTTTACTGTCTGGAAGGGTCTTAGAAAACCTTCAGACCCTGAGATTTGAGCTGTGTGCCAAAGTCTGCTCAAAGTAGACAGATTGAGGAAAGGGCCAAACCTCAAAGCAAAGAAACAAACTAAGCCAACTGGCAGGCCTCATGTCAGAGCACCAGGCTCGCCCTGGGGCATCTGTCTTTGTGAGTCAGTGTCTTTGTGGAGCCATCCTCCCCTGCTGCTGACTGTCAGTGAAAGTAGAAGATTGTTTAGGAGCCCAAATTCTAGAATTCCAACTCTTACATTCTCCAACTAAGTGAGTACCTTTCATACCCATATCTGAAGGCCTCGTAGGCAGGCAGGTCTAGACCAGAGGGAGACTGCCTATTTTCTTTCCATGAGTCACATCTGCCCCTGTGCTGGCCTGACTCTGTTGGCTTGGGTGTTTTTACTTCAAGCTTTATCAGGTCACCCTATCCACTGATCCTGGGTCTGGAAGTATTGGGGGAATCCCAGTGTTTAAATTCCATATGGCTGGGGAGGTTCTTAGCATCCGCATGACGCAGCTAAGCCTTAGAAAGATGAGGAATGTGGGCCCTTTCTTCCTTTGACACTTGACTCTTAGAAAGTCTCACAGAGGCCAGGTGTGGTGGCGCATGCCCTTAGTCCCAACATGGGAGGTCTCTGTGAGTTCAAGGCTAACCTGGTCTACATATTGAGTTCTATCTAGAGCTACTTAGTGGGACCCTGTCTCGAAAGAAAGTCTTGCAGAGAGGGGTGCCTCTCTTTACTGCACCACCAAAGCAGGGTACTTTCTCAATGGATTTCTCTCCTTTATAAGGTACTTTGAAAAATCCCCTGGCATTCAGAAAAAAACTAATTAAAAAAAAAAACACCAATATAGGGGCTAAAGTGATAGACAAGTTGTTGAAAGCACTTGCTGCTTTTGTAGGGAACCCAGGATCAGTTCCCAGTACCATCCTTAGCTATAGTTTCAGGGGATCTAACACCCTCTTCTGAACTCTGTGGACACCAGACACACACGGTGCACAGACATATATGCAGGCAAAATACTCATCCACATAAAAATCTGAAAAAAAAAACCACTAATATAGAAAAACAAGTAGGAGATCTCTAAGCGTTTGCTGCTCGTTAGCAGAACACTGGTTTATCAGTGAGCTTGGCTTAACTTCCCCCGCCTCCCAGAACACTGGCAAAGTGAAATGCTGTCATATTTGTTTTCTCATCTGAAAAGAAAGTCGATCAGGAACTATTTATCATCTCATGAATCCTCTGTAGCAGAACTATAGTGTTCACAGTAACCCTTCTGTGGAAAACGGGATGTAACTGGAGTGGCCCCTCAGTTTCTATGGAATGTGTAACATGCAGGTGAATTCCCTAAGGTGGCCTTCTCGGAGGGCAGAGGGTTTCTGAGCATCCTTGAGTCTCACTGAACTGGTGTGCCTGACTGGAACTCAAAAGTGCTTACTGACGTGTTTCTTTTGGGGCAGGCTATGGCACTTTACCCTATTTCTATGGAAATGTTGGTGACATTGTTGTGAGTCCTCTGCTGGTGAATTGCTACAAGATCCCACAGGTGGAAAACAAGGATCTGGAGCAGCTGGGGTTGGCTAGCACCCAGCTCCTGAGTGTGGAAAGCATGATCCTTCTGACTATACAGTACCTTGTACGGTTAGGTAAGTTGTTCTCCGCAATCATGGACTAGGAACCTTTGAAATTGCCTGTTTGTTTGTTTTTCTTGGAATGTATTGTGTCCTTTTCAATTCCTCTGCCTGCCTGACTCATCTTTCCAGTCTTCTGACTTTGTCCTTCCCTCTCTATAGCTTTGCCTTTCCCTTTTCCCCACGCTTGTCATAAAAGAAACAAATTGCTCCCCCTACTGTCGAGTCTCAAGATGCGCCCTAATCCTTTCGGAAGGAAGGCCTTAGGAAAGGGGGAAGCAAAGGTCATGAACCTCTGAACCTAGGTGAGTCCATGCAGAACATGGTGGCTCAACAGCATTTACATTGAAATGCCCTTTATTTTGCAAACTTCAGTGAGCCTTCAAATATGCAGCCTAATTATATTCTCTCTGGGATTTCACGCCATTGATTTGCTTAGGAAAATGTTTGAGGTGCTAATTTTCATACAAAAATTTTTATATGTTCTCATGAGTTGTTTTTTTTTTAATGTTACAAAGTACTGCAGTGTTAAAAAAAACCAAAAAATACTGGGATAGTATTTAAAAAGCAAAGTTTTCAGCAAGCCAGATGCAGCCTTTCCAGTGTCATGTGGCAGCATTGGCAAGGACCCAACATTTCCCAGGAGGCCCCACCTCCATGTGGGCTCCACCCTGACAGGGGTTTTTAAGCCACATTTTCCATGGAACCTGCTTTTATAATAAGCCTGTAACTTGAAAACTGTTCTTGTTGGTAAGTAAAACAATTATAAAAATCACCTCATTCTGGCTCCTTTGGGGTTGTAAATTTAAATCTCCCTACTTTGGACTGTGGACTGTCTTCTGAGATCTGAAAGATGCCCCCAGAACCAGTGAGAACAGAACTTCAGAGTGCCGTGCTTTCTGTAAGGCAAGCAAGCCAGAATTCTGTCTTTTCTTTTCAACCTTAATAACCTTCCAAGAAAACCAGGGTCCTAGTTAATTAAATAAACCACATGACAAAAATAAAATATCTTCTTTCAAGTTATTAAAAATCTCTTATCTTTGACATTTCTGATTTAAACAAGATTCTTTTTTCTGCTCTTCAGGATCACTTCTCTCCAAAATTTTACTTTCATGCATTAGGTCTGTTGGTATATAGCATAGGTATCTCATTCCTCTCTCCCTCCCCACCCCCTCTGTTCAGTCCTTCTCCTTCCTTTCACCTAGGTGTGTGTGGGGACTTCACCGTCCCTCAACAAGTTGTCCTGTTATGCTTTTAAAAATTGTTCTGTCCCTCTAATTTTGAGAAGCAACAAGAATATTTTCACATATGCATAGATTATAGACATTTTTAAAAGTTATCCAAACTTCTAAAGTGACAGCTTTAATACTTTGTTTCTTTGAACACTGACAGGGAAAGAGAAAAGCAAGAGTCTTCAGAAAGAAAGGGACTTTCTATAATGGCCACTTAAAATTTTTTCTGTTATTTCACAAACTGAAAAACCTTTCTAAGTAAATAATGGAATCAGCAAGTCCAGGTGGCTCCAGGTCTGCTGGAAACATGTCCCTTCCTACTGTGGTGGCTCCATCTGAAAAGCCATCAGAGCTGATGCTGAGGGAGACGCTCTCAAAGGGAAAGTCACCATTACTGGGCTCCTAGAATCCAGCCAGAATTGAGAGTGATAGAGATGGAGAAGTGGGACCATGTGTTCTTCTAAGAGATCTTCTCCTGTCTGAACCTGAATGCAGAGATGGAGAAGTGGGACCATGTGTTCTTCTAAGAGATCTTCTCCTGTCTGAACCTGAGCACACGGTCCCTCCACTTTGTGTTTCTTAGCAGTAATTCGATCAAAACTTTACAAATGAGTTTTAAGATTACAAAGAATTCTGGGAACATGCTATACCACTTTATGGTATATATTTATTTATATGGTATATTTTTATTTATTGATTGATTATATGGTATATATTTATTTCCCAAATGTCTTTGATGGGTTCTTTGTATATCCCAAGAGAATGTGTTGCCAGTGCCTGGTCTGCCCTGGATTCTCTCACAACTGTACACTGGGCCGCTGGACCTTTCAGGTTTTCATGGAAGACACTAGGAAATGGATAGGGCCACCTGCTTTCCATTTGTCATGTGCTCCGACAGAAGAAAGTTATAAAAGTGACCACCTTCTCTTCATTTCGTGGTGGCTACAGACCATGATTCTAATTTGTTAAAGCTGAATGAAGATCGGAGGTTGAATGACTCCCAAATTGATTTAAAAACAAAGCCAAAAACCCTACTGTTCACTACTGCCTAGCAAGGGGTAGGGCTGGGAAGGATGTGAGAAACCAATGCTTTAGGCTGGGTGGGTGGTGTCCTGGGATCAAATCCAGAGCCTCACTCATGTGCCAGGCTATTGCTCTAGCTCCAGAAACAAATTTGATGTAAGCATTATTGTTTTCTTGCTTCTATGTACAGCAAACAATCAGCTATCTACGAGGTTGCCATTCTCCCTGGCCCTCAGCAGTCCTGGAAGAGTGGCTTCTCCAATATAAATTACTTATTTTTTGGAGTGTGTTCTATTTTTTGTTTTATTTTGTATAATCTCACTTGTCTTTAAAAAATAATAATTAAGCCCCTTATTTTCTTACTTTCCAAAAAAGATGAGCAGGGCCAGGAGACCACTTACCTGACATCAGAGGGAGGGGTAGTTTCTGACTCTGAGCTGCCTTCCAGGCAGAGGTCTTCTAGACCCTCACTTCTGTGCTGTAGCCTGGGGTTAGAGACAGTGATCAGCCTCAGATCACAAACAATGAAGAGTTGGCTCCTGCTGACAGGAACCCTTGAGTTTCAAGTCTTGATTCACACCAGGGGAAAAAGCAGAACAAGTCACTATATCCCCTAGGTTTTAATTTAAACTAAAGGTAGAAATCTTAGTTAATTTGTGCCACTTGAATGCCTTCTGATTTTGTTCGAAAGACTGGTTAAGTTTCTAAAGACAATAAGAAACAAAATCCCTCTAATTCCAGGGCCACAGGTCATCAGTTTTTTTTTTGTTTGTTTGTTTGTTTTGCTTAACTGTGGCTGGGGAAAGGGGCCAGATGTCATATTTAACAAACCCGAGGACAGGAGGAGAATGAGATGACAGGAGTATTCTGTCTGGGGAAAGTTGGAAGCTGTGTAACATGTAAATTGAAAAAAATAATTCATTTTCTTATGAATAATGTCAAAATTAGGTGAAGACAATACATTAAAATATTTTAAGTATCTACGCATAAAAAAATGAATGGAACCTAAAGTTGATCATACACCAGTGTGTTGGCTCATTTTATTTGTCATTAGCAGAATCTATAATTCCAAGCTTGGGAAGTGATCACCTCCCAGGACACGCAACAGAATCAGTCTTTCACCTTAGCATATCCTCCTTGAAAAAGAACATCATTAGAGGATATGGGAACAGAGCCTAAGTTCTAAAAACTGAGGCCAGAGAAAGGTGAAAAGGGAGTTTCCTAATCATATGAGCTGTGACTTAGGACCTCTGCAAGATAAAAGCACGGACTTGCTGGTTGGAGTGTAGTGGGTTTAGAGGAAATTTTGGATGTGAGGCACTATGCGTTTCTCCCTTCTAGTTGTAATTCTCTTCAATATAGGTCCTGACCAGATACCTCTCAGGGAAGAATTTGAGCAGATCATGCTGAAAGCCATGCAGGAATTTACTGTGAGAGAGCGAACCCTGCAGATGGGTGCTCCGTGTACACCCGTGTCACCGGGACAGCTCCCCTGGCTTGCTAGATTAGCTGCCAGTGTGTCTCAAGACATGGTTCATGTGATCGTGACCCAAAACTCTCTGGCAGAGGGCATTTCAGAGACACTAAGGCTTCTCAATGAAACCAAACACTATCAGAGACTACCGGATTATGTCGTAGCAATTTGTGCATCGAAAATCAGAGGAAATGAATTTTGTGTGGTTGTATTAGGTGAGTCGGGTTGGGACTTTGTCTGTTTAATGCATTCATTCTAACATATGTATTTGAAAAGTAACCATTAGATGTTTCCAGCACCCACACAATTATTCTCTGGCTAATGACTGTGGCTTGGTTCTCCTCCCAGTTTTAACTTCCCTATCTTTCTCAGATCAGGTGTTAAAGCTCTCAGTGTGGCTGGTACCCCAGCACCTGGTTCTGGAGACAATCGAAAAGCTTTTAAAAAGCTAACTGTTGAAGCAGATTCCCTCATCTCATAACTTCTGTCCTTAAAAGGTTTTGCAAGTGTTGGGGCTAGAGAGATGGCTCTCTTGCACAGCACTATGGTTTAATTCCCAGCACACAACTCTCTGTAATTCCAGTTCTGGGGAATCCAGCACCCTATTCTGATTTTCAGGATCCTGCATGCATTTGTGGCATACAAACAAACACACACACACACACACACAAAACAGATAAATTGTAAAGATTTTGCAACTGCCAGTGCCAGCCAGTCACATTTGCCAGGAACCCTCCAGGAATCCCTAAGAAGCTATGCCCTGTGCTGACTCTGCTGGGGACGGTCCCTCCAGCCATCAGCACTCAGACTGTCATTTCTCTTCTCTTTACTGAATGGCTCTCACTACTTCCTACCAAAGAGATCAAATCCATCCCCACTCACAAATGTGCACTGGCCAAACTGTCTGCCCACCCTTCTATGTCAGGGTTTTAGAAAGCTTTTCCTGGCTGTGTGATCATTCATATTTTTAATTCTAAAAATAGTTCCCCACAAGCTTGTTTTTTAGGTCATTCCTTATAACAACCATGTAAACACACTACTATATTTTCTGGAATTCTCTGGCCTTTAAATATATGCATATATACATTTTTACAATTACAAACATAAAACATGTCATTTCCATTTAATTACCTGGCATCAATTACAAATATTTTATTGTTGTTGTTGTTGCTGTAGACAATCTTTAAATTGACATGCCATGACCTTCTTAAGTCCCTGTGGCTCTAGATTTCTGTCATTTCTGTAGCTATCACAATTAATGTTGCAGTAAGCATTAGCTCCAGGCATGAGTCATCACCCTGCTCTTCTGTCCTTCAGGTCAGCATCAGTCCCGGGCTCTGGCAGAAAGCATGCTTACCACAAGTGAGTTTTTGAAAGAAATTAGTTATGAGCTCATCACAGGAAAGGTCAGTTTCCTGGCATCGCATTTCAGAACCACCTCATTAGGTAAGGAGTTGTAAGACCGGGCCTCCCTGCCAGCCCTAGTTGCGTGATTGTGTGAATTTAAATCTTAACCTGTCGGGGATAAAGATGGGGCTTAAGCTTGGTGGCTGAGTTTTCATTTGGAGTGGTTTATCATGGTGATGACCACCACAGGAAACCACGTGAGGTCCAGAGGAAGGCACAAGTGTGCTAGGATGAGAGCCTGGCTCAGCTGTGCCCTTGGTGCTGACCTCGGGCTCCTTTCTCTGTCTCTCCCTGGATCTGAGTTTTTTCATATGTCAGATAGAGACAGAGCCTCTTGTTGCCTGCTTTTGTACACAATGCCAAAAGAGAGCCAGCATGGAAAGTGTGTTGGTTGTAAGCAGGTGCCCACAGGGGTGAATGCCATCAAGAATGGCTCTTACTGTGGAGATGGCCAGGCAGGAATTCTGCCACAATTGCAGTCCATCTTACAAATCTTGATGAGAGCCCAGCCCAGTCGTCTCATCTGATACTGACAAGGGCCACTCGGCATGCTGCTCATTGTAACCTTCTTAAATCCACTGTGTTTCGACATAGGCGATGACCTGGACAAGCTGCTAGAAAAAATGCAACAAAGAAGAGGAGACAGTGTGGTCACCCCTTTCAATGGTGACCTTAACGAGTGTGTGTCACCTCAGGAGGCTGCTGCTATGATCCCCACACAAAATCTGGGTAATGTGGCCTGAGGCCGAAGGAAGGAATCAGCCCTTGGGACACATACTGTAGAAGCTAATATCAAAGAGACAGACAGCTCAGGGTTTTGAGGAGTCCTCAATCCAAAGGCTTTCACTGCTGTCTACACAATAACCTGAGTGCAGACTGAGACGGCCTTGCTGCGTGCCCTTCTCCTTGGAGTCTTTCCCTGAGAGATTCCTGTTCCTCTGCATAGACTGGTCTTAAAGTTGATATCATTTTGCCTTAAGGGGTTCCTCTTTTATAAAATTGTTAATTAATTTATTTATTTTATGTGTATGAGTATTTTCTGGCTGTATTTATTTTTTTGGTTTTTCAAGACAGGGTTTCGCTGTGTAGCCCTGGCTGTCCTGGAACTCACTCTGTAGATCAAACTGGCCTTGAACTCAGATGAAGTTCCTCTTTTTGTGTAGAAAGATTCTAGGAATCCTCAGTTTTATATATATATACATACATACATACATATATATATATATATAGGGGGAGTGGATTTTATTAGCCCAAACTGTCCCCAAACTCATCATGTAGATGTAGGCTATGCAGGACTCTGTCTCACTTTTCCCTTACCTCCTGGCTTGCAAAACTCTGCAGTCTCAGGGAGCACAAGGCCTTCCAGGCAGACAGGACAATGTCACTTTCTGTCATCTGCACTGTAAGAGTCAGGGGCCCCAGTGGTGGGCAGCAGGCCAGGGAGGAGGAAGCAGATTATTAGATTGTGTTCCTTGGTATTAAAAACTCCTTCCTCAGTTCATTGATTATAGGAATATCATCAGATAGAATGGAAAAACAAAGAGAAAAGGAACATACCCCACACACACACATAAGCTGCTAATGGTGGCCATTTGGCCTCCTCTGGATAGGAATGCATCATTTTATATAGAAGATCATTCAGGCAATGAAGGTAGCAACAGAGCTTATAAAAGTAAAAATGAATATGGGCCATAAAGTGTCTTGACTTTTGGGCAATATTGGTAATACAGCAATCATTCAGCACATTAAAATGGGTTTATAGTAACTGTTTTGAATTGTTAATAAGTTTAGAATTTGCTCAGCAAGTAAAGGCTGCTTACAGCCCAAGCCAGTGACCTGAGTTAGATGCCCAGAACCCACATAAAGGTGGAAAAAGAGAACCAAGACCTTTGACCTCCACATATGCAGTCCCACACACCACACACATTATGCATACACATGTAATAATAAATTAAATAAATAAATATTTCTTAATTCCAAGAATGCATAAAGATCTCCAAGTATATCCTTGGTTCCCTGTTTAAGAAATGTTGTGTAAAGGGACTGGAAAGATAGATAGATAAGCTGTTAAGAGCACTTCAAGAGGGCCTAGGTTTCATTCCAGCATCCGCACGGCAGCTCATAACCATCTATAACTCTTGTCCCAGGAGATCCAACACCTCCTCTGGCCTCTGAGGGAACTAGGTACATACATGCAACCAAAACACTATACACATTTTTAAAAAATATTTCTTTACATTTTAAAAGAAATATCAGCCTTTAATCCCAGCACTTAATGAGGCAGAGGCAGGTGGACCTCTGTGAGTTCAAGGCCAGCCTAGTCTACTACATAGTAAGTTTCAGGATAGCAAGGGCTACATAGTGAGACCCTGTCTCAAAATAAATAAATAAAATAATTAAATTAAGAAACAAAAAGAAATGTTGTTTGAAGTCAGCAAGATGGCTCCATGGGTACAGGTAATTGTCACCAAGACTGATGACTGAGTTCAAACCCCAGGGTTCACATAGTAGAAGGAGAAAACCAACTCCTACAAGTACCCTATGACCTTCACCTGCATGGCTCTGGCACACAGACACACACACACCTGCACACACATGCACAAATACTAAAAATTATAATAAAAAATTTACAAAATGCTCCTTGGATAAATGTTTTGTATTTCATCAAACTTCATAGTTTGCTAAGTTAAATTATATATACAAGTCTATATGCACTCCCACACACCACACACATTATGCATACACATGTAATAATTTACAGGATAGCATGGTTTCCAGCCATCCTGTGAGCATGGGATGAATAACCTGTTGATGTTGGAGGGCAGGTTTGTGTCATTGGTACTAGTTTTTATTTTTAATTTTTACTTATGTATATATGTGTGTTTGTGTGAATGTAAGCCAGCTATGTCTGATGGCTATCTCCTGATGTGGGTGCTAGGAAGCAAACTCCAATCCTCTGCAAGAACAACGTTTGCTCTTAACCACTGAGCCATCTCTTCAGCCCCTTCACTGGTGGTCTTTGAGGGTAAAAATAAAAAACAACTATATAGGGGCTAGAGAGATGGCTAGAAGACTCCAGTCCAATTCCTAGTACCCATATAGCTATTTTAAAATGTCTGTAACACCAGTTCCAGGGGACCCAGGGTGCTCTTCTGGCCTCCTTGCGCACTAGACATGCGCGTAGTACACAGACATACATGCAGACAAAACACTCATCTAACAAAATTATTTGTGCTAGTATTACCTTTCCTTTTCTAATGCTGGGAACAGACGCGGGGCCCCCACATCTGCAGGTGTGCCCTGCCACTGAGCTGCCCCCCAGCTCTGCTGTCCAAACACAACATTAAGCTCCGTCAGTCTGTCCTTTCCGTCAGCAAGCAGAAGCTTGCAGTCAGTGTCCAGTGTACCTAGGCTATTGTGAGTACTGGCTGCCTCAGCTATGCCTCAGTCTAGATAACTTTAAGTAGCACTGGTTAATTAGGCCCTTGTGATTTCACTTCAGTTAAACTGCCAGCGCGTGTCCCCGATAAGGAGCAATGTTTTCAAGAAGGCATGGCAGTTGCCTGCCCAGGCATTTTGTTCACTATATTTGGATCTTTTGTTGTCTGTGGAGAGGGGGGATGTGCACAGGGATTGGTGGCTTGGTAAAAACTTTTAATAAAGAGATTCTGTCATTGATAGAGTATCTGGACAGTACAGTACCACACTATTGACAGCCCAGCTGGCTGTGTCACAAGGCAGGTCTCTGGATAGTCCTGGCGTCAGCCCTGGCAATGACTGCACCTCCTAGGCCTGCCAGGTCACAAGTGCTAACAAAGCCAAGCTGAACAAGAAGAAAGTGAAGGTTATGTCTCTGGCTAAGTTATCTAGTCACAGAGAGGGTATTTCAGGCCATGTTGCAGCTGACTTGCTAAAGAAGAAATGATTGTGGTATCATCCAGAGAAACTTAAAGGAATCCTGCAGTGTTAGAGCTGCAGCATTGCCTCCCTCCCTGGGCGGCCTGGGCTTGAGCACTGGACAGCGCTGAGAATCCTAAAGACCTAAATATGGCCTTTTTGCAGCCAAGTCCTGGCCCAGCTGTGACAGTGTGACCTGTCTCTGCTTTTAGGGAAAGGATTGTAAGATATAATCCATTTGTGAAACTGTCGTATGCAGTTCTCTGGCACAGCCTCTCAGCCAGGTTTGGGGACATGGGCAAATCCATAAAGGTCCATCCGTAAGATATGTCTCCATATGGATTCATAATGCCTGTCAAAGAACTAAATTAATATTGTTCTTATAACTTTTTTTAATTTTAGATGTAGATAACGAAACCTTCCAAATTTATCAACCACAGCTCACAGTTGCCAGAAGACTATTGTCCCAGGTGTGTGCAATTGCGGACAGTGGCAGCCAGAGCCTGGACCTTGGCCACTTTAGCAAAGTGGACTTCATCATCATTGTCCCACGATCAGAAGTTCTGGTCCAGCAAACTCTCCAACGGGTCCGACAATCAGGTGAGAGTGAACTTTTCTGAATTTCTGTTTAGTTCCAGCATTAGGAACCCTTCATCCCTTTCTCTCACTTAGTCCAAATGTTTAGAAGACATTTAAAACATTCTTTAGTAATAAAAATAATTTTAAAAAAACACTTGAAGGAATATATAATTTATCTGTAAGATTTCTCCTGGACCTTTTGCCCTTGGAGGCCAAGGCTAAATTGATGTGTGTGCTTGCCAGATGGCGTAAGTTTGTGATGTCATGCGTGGGACTTCCATGTGCTCGTTCACTGCTTAGGAAAGTCTAGAGTCTGTTGGGATGCTGGCTCGACACCACTTGAACTCTTCCTGTGCCCAGGCAGGTCATTTCTCAGTGTGAATTCTCAAACATTTAGTAGGTTGCCAGTGAATTTTCAACGCAGACACCAGAACACTACTTTCCACATCAGCAACAAGAAGCCAAGTTAAAATTATTTCCAAGAGCTTAGAGATCAAATACAAGGAAACATTTCCCTCTAGAACATGGAAATGGTAGAAAGCAAAAATTTTACAAGTCTGTGTTAAACATATCTCTTTGTGAAAATAAAATTTGCCTAGAATTATAAAAAGCTATAAAGAATTTAGGAAATTGGAATAGCTAAGACAATGTTGGTTTTCCTATAAATCAGGTTTTTATTTGTTTGGGTTTTGTTTTTTTTAATATTTTTATGGTTTATTTAACTTCTTTTTATTTTTATGTGCATTGGTGTGAAGGTGTCAGATCCCTTGGAACTGGATCTTCAGACAGTTGTGAGCTGCCATGTGGGTGCTGGGAATTGAACCCGGGTCCTCTGGAAGAGCAGTCAGTGCTCTTAATCACGGAGCTATCTCTCCAGCCCCAGGTTTTGGTTTTTAAGACAGATTTTCTCTGTGTAGCCGTGACTGTCCTGGCATTTGCTCTGTGGACCAGGCTGGCCTTGAACTACCAGACCTTTGCCTCTTGAGTGCTGGGATTAAAGGCATAGATCACCATTGCTGGGCACAAACCAGGTTTAAAAAGAAAATTTTAAGTGTCAATTTCCTTCTGGTTATCTTATCTGGGAGAAAGACACACATTTTAGATGGAGGATTAATCTTTTGCCACATTAAAAAAATTATTACTCATTATATTTGAAAACAAAATTTAATGAATTCAAAGTTCTAAAAATGTAGCTTATGGCTTCCACACCAATAGGCAGTGTCTGTCAAATTTATACAGATTTCCAGAGAATCTTCTAAAATGCAGATCTCTCCACTGTAGTCTAGGGAGCCCTAGCCTCCCGGATGCCATCACCCAGCCTCCTGGCTACTGTTAATCAAAGGACCACACTTTGAACAGCATGGCTGCATATGAAATCTTCCCTTACAAGCTTCAGGGGCCAGGTGAGCTAACAGTAGGTTTGCCTATCTCCCTGGCTTTGGCTAACACGTAGGGAGTGTTGTCCACAGCTCAGGAGGCCTCAGTGCAGTCTGCCTTTTAGTCTTTAAATCTCTGGATGCCAAGCTATGTAATGGCCATTTGGAAATAAGCAAAAGTAGGAGGGGTCCTTCCTTGACAACTCAGCTCTGGTCACTCTGTTGTCTCCCCCTCCTCCACTGTGGGGGAGTGGATGGTCTTCCATAGGTCCAAGTAACCCCACCTGCTATTCCTCCTGGCTTTTCTCTTCCATACATGGAGGGTGTGCCTTCTCTTGTAAGTGGTTTACTTACATCCTTTTGCATTCACAGCGTCCCTTGGTTTGTGATCTGATATCCCAAGTCATGTTTCAGCAAACACGTCATATAGCACCTATTCTGACTGAGCATCATCTACAGAGCCTTTTCCAGAATAACCTCCCAGCGGTCTGCCTTCCCTCCCTCCTTTCGGAGCTCAGGGGGTTTCCGTGTATTTTAAGATTGTCATTCTTCAGACAGATACTAGAATCTGATCAATTTTATAGGCTTTTAATCTGGGGTGGGAGTCATGTTATAGGCAGATCTGGAAAACAACGTAATTATAATTTTGATTTTTCACTCTTAGCTTTGTCACACAAAATTTACTTAAAGATTTTATTTTCATTATTCAAAAACATAAAATTTAATAACTTCAAAGTTTTGAAAATGTAGCTTATGGATTCTGCACATATTGATGATGTCTGTCAAAAATTATACAGACTTCCAAGTAATCTTCTAAAATACAAATGAAAATTTTTGGAGTAACAATCACTTTTATATACTTAAAAATAACATTCTTTTTTAATTATAGAAAAACATGATTGTGGAGTGTGTGTGTGTGTGTGTGTGTGTTGGAGTGTGAAACAGAACATGTACTGGAGTCAAAGAAGAACTCTTTTGGAAGTTGGTTTTCTCTTTCCACTGTGGGGTCCAGGGGTCACACTCAGGAGAGCAAGCATGTTTGCCCTCTGAGCCATCTTTCTGACCCTGTGATATTATTTTGAAAAATTAAAGTAACAAAGTAGAAAATGTACACATTTGTAGACTGAGGTTATAGGTTAGTGGTAGGGTATGTAGTTAGCATGTTTGAGGCTCTGCATTCAATTCCCACAAAATTAAACATTTGCAATCCCATAGTCAAGGGTACCAATATGAAAACTTTGTTAACAGACTACTTATCACCTGGTGCTGCACCTCCTTCCTGCCTGTATCTGTCCCTGCTATCACAGTGCACGTGTACTTCCAGACCAGGAAAAGCTCTTTTTTTGGGCGGTGGGGTCTCGAGCTTTGGAGCCTGTCCTGGAACTCTCTCTGTAGATCAGGCTGGCCTTGAACTCACAGAGATCCACCTGTCTCTGCCTACCGAGTGTAAAGGCGTGCGCCACCACCACTTGACAGGAAAAGCTTTTATAAGCAACATTCTTAATGAATACATAGTACTTAAATATGAAGACCAAAATGTGTCTTCATATTTAAGTACCTTCATAATTTTGGAACACATACTGGCTAATAGGAAAGTCTATATAAATGTTAGTGTGTAAAGAGAAGTTGTCCAGGATGGAGTAAGAAATTACTCATTAAAACATCACTTAACTATTATAGCCATTAAATTAAAAGGTTCCCCAGGAACCATCTGACTCAGTTTCCTCCTATTTCACTATGAAAATGGAGAGCTGAACTTGCCTGGGGACACAGAAGGCAGACCCTCAAGAGAAAGCCATGCTTTCATTGTTGAATGCCAAAGCTTCATTAGGGCCTCTCTTAGGTCTGGCACCAAGCAAGTTCACAGTTCATGTCTGAATGGAGCAAAGAAACAGAGGGTAGGATGGAGGGAGAAGAACTGATTCCATGGTCTTCTTCTGACCCTGTCTCCTTAAAGAGAATGTCTCAGCAGCCAGCTGCTGGGGAGAGTCCCAGACAGACACTCAGAAAGGGCCTGTCCTTGGCAGCTCATGTGTGACTGAAGTAGAAAGATGAAAATAGAACCCATTGCGTTACTGCAGACCCAGCTTGGGGTGAAGCTCATGGCCTCTTACCTCACATTCTGATCAAGGAAAGAGGGGATGGAGAGTGAAGGCAGAGGGAGGAAGGGAGGACAAGAGAAAGCAATACAAAGAAGTTCAAAGGTGAAAAGAGGAAAGAAATGGGTTAAACATTTACAAATTGGCCCATTTGTAACAATCCAGGAAACTCCACATTGTGTCAATTAGAACACTACCATACTAGCACAATAAGAATGCAAATCACGGGGCTGGAGAGATGGCTCAGTGGTTAAGAGCACTGACTGTTCTTCCAGAGGTCCTGAGTTCAATTCCCAGCAACCACATGGTGGCTCACAACCATCTGTAATGGGGTCTGGTGCCCTCTTCTGGCGTGTAGTCATACACACAGACAGAATATTGTATACATAATAAATATTTAAAAAAAGAATGCAAATCACTCTCAATTCAAAGTGAATGGGATCAATATTGGTCACTCTCAATTCAAAGTGAATGGGATCAATATTGGTGACTGTTCTTAGTTGGGGGCTCCCTACTTTGTGCAAGTGACATGTCCATCAAATGGGAACAGGTGTGGTGGCACCAGTGGAGGCCAGTGAAGTGAATCTGGTGCCCACACATGCTCACAATTATGAAGATACCAGAGCTATTTATTGGTTACAAGTAGATTATCTGGTCCAGATGGGCATGGATTGGCAGCAATTTGGAGGCTAACTTAAGGGGTTGAAGAAACGTTTTCATTTCTGAAACATACCTCTTCACCCCACCGACTTTACTTTCCCTTGTTGGTCACTTAAATCTTCATCAGGAAAAGAAGACGCACTTACTAGGTGGTGACAAGTGAAGGCTGAAGGTCTTGGGAAGCCACTCTGACCCAGAACAAAGAGCAAACACTGGAGACTGCCCTGTGCAAACAGAACTTACCTGTCCACTCCTCTCTAGGTGACCCAGAGAGTGTCCTACTTTAGGAGTCTTCAGTTCCTTCTGGCCCTTTCTCCTCTGCAGCCACCCGCCAAACAGCATATCCATGCTCTGCTGGATGCTGGAATCATCCACTCAACAGTTTATAAACGCAGACTGCAAATCCCTTTGGCACATAATCAAAGTGTCAGCTGCTGTGAGTGGAGGCATCTCCATGTTAATTATCTTCTTTGGTTCATGCTGCCGTCTCTGCACTCTGCACAGACTCTTGCAGACTTGAGTGTCTGGTCTCACACTTATTTCTTAGCAATGCTGCTGACACCCTTTTATCCTTATCCTTAAGGGAAAAAGGCTCAAAAACTTCAGATTAAAACCATCTTGCCTCCAAAACTAGAAACTTTTTTTTTTAAACAGGATTTTCTTTGTGTAGCCCTAGCTGTCCTGGCTGTAGACCAGACTAGGCTGGCCTCGAACTCACAGAGATCCACCTGCCTCTGCCAGTCCTCCTGAGTGACAGAAGGGTTCCCTTCTGTTTCAGTCCAGCTGCCCCCACCCCACTGTTGGTGCTCCCCTCCTGCTCATTCTCCTTCCAACCAGTTCTCATTCTATCAGCTGACTCCGCCCATTCCCAAAGACCGACTACCCTGCCCAGCTTCCTCTTCCAACTGCCAAACCAGAAGAGCCACGCTGAGGTCCAGTCCCTTCCCCACCTCTTACCCTGCCGGCCATAGCATCCTGCTCCTGCTCCCTGGCTCCCATGTCCCAACTCTCTTGCCACTGTGACCATTCATCTTTTCCGTTATTATTATATCTGGACTTAGTTTGCTTCCAGAAACTTCCCAGCTTTTCTTCCACCAGTACTACTCAGATGTACCCTTAAGATTCCCTAGCTATGAGAGTGGGTGCCTCTAGAACTTTCTCTTCAGCCATGAAGTGAAACATTCAAGGAACATGGCTGTCTAGCCATTGGCAGACAGGTCATAAATATTTGCTAAACCAAGTTTTCATAACATTTTAAAAATTGATTTGTTAAGTGAAAATGTGTTTTAAAAGAAAAAGATAACAGTAATAGATAAGATTTGGAATTCCTCTTGCAAAGTCAAATTAGGTCATTGGAAACACATTCCAGAACTCAGCACTGGTCAAGGGTAGAGGCCTTCAGTACACAAGCCTGATAGGTGTCCTCTACCAGGCAGACAAGTTATGGCGCTGAATGCCATTTGTGTGTCTAGAATGCTGTGCTTGTGCAGGCCAGGAGCTATTTCCCTGCAATCCGAGCAACCCCTATAGTGCATGCTTCACAGTCTCTCCAACCCAGATTAAAGAATCCCCCCCCCGTGAGAAGACAGAGGGATGGGGCCTCGTCAACAAAAGGGGCTACAGATTCAGTGGACTCTGAAAGCCAACTAGTGGGATTTGAGCTAGCGTTTATGGTTTGGTTTTGTTTCTGTAAAAAGAGAACACAGGGATAAGAGAGTTGTGTGCTGCTAGTTTTCTGTTGACACAGCACCAGCTGGGGTCATCTGGAAAGAGGCATTCAATCGAGAAAATGTCCCACTACATTGGCCTGTGGTGTATTTTCTTTATTGATAATTGACGTAGGAGGGCCCAGCTCACTGAGGGCAGTGCCACCCCTGGGCTGGTAGTCCTGGGTTCTATAAGAAAACGAGCTAAGCAAGCCATAGGGAACAAGCCAGTAAGCAGCTCCCCTCCATGGCCTCAGGGTCCTTCCATGCCTTCCTTCAGTGACAGACTGTGACGTGAAATAAACCCTTTCCTCCCCAAGCTGCTTTTGGTCATGGTGTTTTATCAAAACAAAAAAACCCTAAGATAAAAGTACATGTTGAAATAAATTTTAAAAACTGAGATCTATTTTATTTTATTTTTCTGAGACAGGGTTTCTCTGTATAGCCCTGGCTGTCCCAAAACTCACTCTATAGACCAGGCTGGCCTTGAACTCACAGAGATCCACTTGCCTCTGCCTCTGAGTGCTGGGATTAAAGGCGTATACCACCACCACCTGGCAAAAAAAACTGAAAATGTTTTAATGATTTAATATTTCTTGATTTTCATGTTGTCATATGGTAGGAAGAAGGATGGGGCAATAGAACTCAAGACCTCATGAATACTAGGCAAGAATTCTATCCTGAGCTATATCCCTGGCCCGATTTTCATATCTTTAAGAATTCATTTTTGTTTTGTTTTGCATACCATAACTTTGCAGAAATCTGTCACAGAGATCCACAGAGAAGATGAATGGATAAAACTGAGTTTTTTGTTTTGGCTTGTTGTTGTTGCTTGTTTGATTGATATCTCTTTGATAGGAAAAGCAGGGAATAAAAATTAGGCATTTAAAAAAGAAAATTATTGGGGCTGGAGAGATGGCTCAGAGGTTAAGAGCACTGACTGTTCTTCCAGAGGTTCTGAGTTCAATTCCCAGCAACCACATAATGGTTCACAACCATCTGTAATAAGATCTGGTGCCCTCTTCTGGCTTGCAGGGACACATGCAAGTAGAATGCTGTATACATAATTAATAAATAAATCTTTTAAAAAAAAAGAAAATTATTGCTTAAAAAAATCAAGAATCAGAATGTATGTCAGAATATACTATTTTCTTCAAATAACCAACAGAGTATTGGAACAGTCCCAGCTCATCTTCACTGATTCCTGGACATCCAAGAGGTCCCCGAGTATTAATATCCCCAATAGTATTGGCCATTTATTCTGGTCATTGCTTGTGCTCTGTGGGTCCTGTAAACATGTGTTCTTGGCTCTATTCCCTTCTAGCCCCATACACAGCAGAGAACTGCCCGAAGGAGATGATTTTTTTCTTACTCTACAAAGAGGACCCTAAGTTAATGCCCAAGTTCTCTTTTAACACATCTAGATTCTGCATTCTTCAATAATGAAAAGAGAGGACACAAATCCTCCAATGTGGCCTCTTGGTACCTTGGATATCCAAGAAGATTCCTCACTCAAGATGTTTAGAGTCATTCATTTCTTCAGGAATGAAATGATTGGGTATATCCAGTGTCAGCTTCCAGAGAGTCAGATTAATATCATTTAGAAAAGACAATGGTTCCTAGCTACTTCCCTTCTAGAACTCAGTGAGTGGCAACTCGTCTCAGAAAAAGAATGCTGGTGCTTCCTAAGTTTCCACTCATGCCAAACACCAAATATATGTATTATTCAGGTAGCTCTAACCCAGAGGCCTACTTCCTCTATTGGTTTCCTGGGGGGATCCAGCACTCTTTTAAATAAAATCCACTTTTTAATTGTGGATTGGTGAACTGTGAAAGACTTGGCCATGATTTTTTGGAAAATAATTTTTATTTAACCCAGTAGAACCATCATTGATGACTTAAATTAGGAAGACAGAACAAGCAGAGGTGGCTTTTCTCAGAGCAGCTGTTTGTGAACGCTTGTGACCATTTCTGGATTCTAAGTAACAAAACATGAAGGTTAAACCAGAAACTAATGAAAATGTTTCTCTTTAAGGGATAAAAGAGCTAGGTACAAAAGGATTATATTCTTTGATGCTTAAAGCAATTTACACATTTAGCACTTATTAATTGCACAAGATAACAGGTTTCATCAGATTGTCATATACATGTCTGTAACATGTACTCAAATGTGTCTGCTCTTACTGCCTACTCTTTCCTCTACAGCTGGTCCACTTCTTCATCCCAGATATCCTCCCTTCTACTTTCATGTATCAGTTTTTATGGTTTACATATTATAAAATAATCAAAATGATGAAAGTGAGCAAAATTGAATATAAGCATATATAAACACACCAGACTACACAGCAAAAGAAATTATTTCAAGCAATTTTTTTGATTCATGGTTTCTCTTTGTAGCCTTGACTGTCGTGGAACTTGATACATATAGCAGGCTGGCCTCAAACTTATGGAAATCTGCCTTACTCTGCTGTCCAAGTATGGGAAATAAACTACAGTGATCCAGTGTGGTGCAGACAGAAGGACAGACACCCAGATCAATGAAACTGATATAAGAGCCCAGAAAAACAAAGCCTTCTCATTTATGTTCAGTTGAACCTTTACCAGAGTGCCAAGTAATTTAATGGAGAAAGAACAAGCTTTTAAATAAATGGTGCTGGGACAACTGGATACCCATGTACAAAACAATAAAGTTGGTCTTGGAATGGTGGTATATTCCTGTAATCCCATGATCCCAGCACCCAGGAAGCAGAGGGAGGAGAATCAAAAGTATCAGGCCATCTTAAGCTACAGATCGTTAATTGATGACCTCTCTCTCTCTCTCTTTCTTCCTTTCTCTCTCTCCCTCTCCCTCCCTTCCTTCCTTCTTTCCTTCCTTCCTTTCTTTTGTTTTGTGAGACAGTTATCTTCATGGAGACCTGGCTATCTAGCTGTCCTAGAGCTCAGTATATAGACCAGGGTGGCCTTGAATTCACTGAGAGCCTCCTGCCTCTGCCTCCTGAGTGCTGGGATCACAACTCTCCAAGCCTGTCTTAACTGGCTAGAACACCAGAAGCTAGACATTCCCAAATACATAAACTGGCCACCTCAAAGTTGAAAATGCTTTTGTTTCACTATCAAGAAAGAGAAACGATAACCCAGAAAATAGGAGAAACTATTTAAAAGTCATATATCTATTGTCTGGCATGTTAGCACACACCAGTAATCTCACCACTTGGGAATGGGAGACAGGAAGATTAAGAGTTCAAGGTCATCCTTGACTACATAGGAAGGTTGAAGCCAGCCTGTACTATATACATAAGACCACTTTCAAACAATATGTATTTGGTAGGAGACTAGATCAACAATATTTAAAGATCTATTACAACTCAATTATAAAGAGACAAGACAGATTATAGGTGAAGTATCCCAATAGTTATTCCAAAAAAGATGTGTGTGTGTGTGTGTGTGTGTGTGTGTGTGTGTGTGATGATGATCACATGGAAAGATGTTCAGTACCATTGGATTTTTGTAAAATGAAAACGATAAACAGATTTCTGTAAAAGCTACTTTAGTAGCAGAAAAGGCTGGCAGTGTCCACTGTTGGCCAGCAGTTACAATTATCACTCTCTTTCTCTAGCTTTCTAGCTCTCTCTGTACCCCCCCCATCTTCCCATGAGGCTGGCTGCTCTGTGCTCCCTTCGCTCTCCCTTTGCTCCCTTCCCTCCAATAAAAACTCTCCATGTAGGAAAAAAAAAAAGCCAAAACAGTGATTGTCATTTCCAAACATTTATTGGGAGTTTATTAACTGAATTCTGTGAAGGAAAACCATTCCCCCTTCCTTAACTCCTTTTTCTTTCCTCCCTCCCATCCTTCTTACCAGAATGATCCATGGAAATTAATTTTAACTTCTGGATTGTTTCTATCAGTGTTGTTTTATGTTGCTCAAAATTTCCAGCATTGGCTATTAGACTCTCTTGCAGGCAGTGTGTGTGTGTGCGCGCGCGCGCGCGTGCGTGCGTGTGTGTGTGTGTGTGTGTGTGTGTGTGTGTGTGTGTGTGTAGGTCAGATGACAACTTTTGGGAGTTGGTTCTTGTTAGGGTCCGAGAGAAAGCCCCAAGAAAAGACCTACGGTCACACATGTAATAAACAAGAGCGCTTTATTCCCGTGAGAAGGTCACAAACTCCTTTTGAGGAGAGTTAGGGGAATTCCAGGGAGGAGGGATTAATCTGGGACTAATTGGTGGAGGAAAGATTAGTCTGGGGGCTGATTGGTGGAGGAAAGATTAGTCTGGGAGCTGATTAGTGGAGGAAAGATTTGCCTGGGGACTGATTGGTAGACGGTCCTAGTGTTAGGAACCTTCCGGAAGCAGGGTAGGAAAGCTATTTTTAATTATCAGGAGACTGTGGTCATCTGCTGAGACAACAGAAGGCCAAGGGGGCGCTTGGTGATTGGTTGCCCCTGAGTTGTGGTTTTCTTGGAGACCCGTTTGCTCAGTACTAGCCACCTCCAGTAAATCCGAACTAAGGCCTGGTCCCTGGCAAGGGCTATTAAAAACCTGTCCTGGCTCTGGTCTCTATCAGGACTACTAGGAGAGCGTGTAAAGACTCTGAGTTGCCACCCCCACCCCAGCCCTCTCTACCTTACTGAGGCAGGGTCTCTTTCTCTTTTTAATTTTTTTTAACATTTCATTTTATGTGCATGAGTGTTTTGTTTGCATGTATTTGCACCACGTGTGTGTCTGCCCCACTGAGGTCAGAAGAAGGTATCGCATCCCCTGGGACTGGAGTTATGGATACTTGTGAGCCACATGTGGGTCCTGGGAACCAAACTTAGGTCCTTAACCACTGAACCATCTTCCCAGCCCCTTGGTAGTGTGTTTCTTGATGTTTCTGACATGCATACTCCAGATTAGCTCGCAAGCTTGCTGGCTGTTCTCTGCCTCCCATCTCACCTGAGGAGAGTGCTGGGGTTACAAACGCAAGCCACCACAATCAGCTTTTGTGCGTTCCAGGATCAACTCGGGTCAGGCTTGCCGATTCACTGGCCCCCAAGATTGTTCTATATTTCCCTGCCTTTTTCCTGAGACTAACCTTTTTCCCCAAAAGCTTTGATTATTTTATTAAAAAGGGTATCGAAAAGCCCAGATCTGGGCATTGGCACGCTTACTCCTATGGTGGTAATGACATTGCTATGTCATTTTAGGCACAGTTGGCAGACAGAACTAGAAAGTTTAAGTGTGTGTCTTAACCCATACATGCACACACACCTCTTTACTTCTTTGTATACATTTAAGTAATGAGTTCATATTGAGACCTCCAATTCTAAAACAAACACAAATTCATCATGGCATTTTCCCTGTCCCTACTTGTGACTTCTTTTTCTCACAAGAAGAAACAACTTCTCATCTAGCACACATTCACTTGGACTTTGTATTGCTTATGTAATCACAGCCTCACATCCCTGTAAGAAGCTGCTTTGCCGACTGAAGTGTTTGTGCGTATTCATTTTGTCTTCAAGCCTGGACTTGTGTTTCCCTTCAAGTCCTTCTCTCCCATCTCCACTGTTGCACTGCACATTCCTCATGACAGGCGACCCCACTGGGGGCTGGGTCCCGTGCATGGTGGCGGTTCACAGAAGTGCTCTGCTGCTCTACGTTCTTCCCACCGGCTTCCTGACCATGTACCTGGAGTTGCATAACCATCATTTTAGTTTGTTTAATTCAGGGGTTTCCTGGCTTCTTCCTGTGTTGTTGGTGATGTAGAAATGAGAAACATGTTTTGTTTTTCCCACCTACTTCTTTCTTACAGTTTTAAGATTTTTTTTTTTTTAGGATTTAACTTGCATTCCCCCTTTTATTTCCGGTGTCGAGCATCTGATCTTTTCTTACTAAATGCTGTAGCTGCCACTACTTCTTTGCTAAGGACTCACTTTCAGCTGGCCCAATTCTTCCCCACTTTCTAGACAAGAAGAAAAAGCTCCTGTAGATGCCCGGCTCTGCTGGCTTCCTCTCCCCTGCGCTAGCTGCCCCATCATGGCACCGCCTGTCTCACTCCTCTCTGTATCCTCAGATTTCGCACAGCCCCTGATGATCACTTCACAGACTCGATGACCAATAAATAGTTCCTGAATTATGAGTGACCGTCACAGGTCTTCTGCTTTCAAAAGACTTCACAGTGGCCTCCTGTTGGAAACATTCACAATAAAATGTGACTACTTTCAGGTGGAAACTGAAAACAATCTCCCAAGTAAAGGTTCCTAGTAAAAAAAAAAAAAAAAAAAAAAACTAAGGGGGTCTAGAGAGATGGCTCAGTGGTTAAGAGCACTGGCTGCTCTTGCTGAGGACCCAGACTCAATTCCCAGCACCCACATAGTGACTCCAAAATGTCTGCAACTCTAGTTCCAGAGGAACCAGTGCCCTCTTCTGCCTTCCATGGGCATTGCACACACATGCATATAGGTACACGCATGCATAAATATAGGTACACGCATGCACACATAAAAATCAAATAAAAAAAAACTATTTTAGGACACACACACTTAATCCTAGCACTCAGGAAGCAGAGGCAGGCAGACCTCTGCGAGTTTCAGGCCAGCCAAGGTTACATAAAGAGACCCTATCTCAAAAATATTAAAACTAGTTTTATGTTTTTCTTTTCTGGTATGATGAACTTTTCACATAATAAGGTATTTTTCACTTTTTCCTCTTATTTTGCTTCAGGCTATTGTTATAGTTTATAGATATAACTGTTTTTAGGTGTTAACTCTTTTTTTGTTTTTTTTTTTTTTTCGAGACACGGTTTCTCTGTAGCTTTGGAGCCTGTCCTGGAACTATCTCTTGTAGACCATGTTGGCTTGGAACTCACAGAGATTCGCTTGCCTCTGCCTCCCAAGTGCTGGGATTAAAGGCATGCACCGCCACCGCTCAGCTTAGTATCATTTTTTAAAAAGAAAATTAAATCAGTATAATTCATGCAAGTCTCTTTGTTTCAAAGGAGGCAGGTGTATTATTTATGTCCCATCGACAGCTTCATGCACCCAGAGCTACTTCAGATGTCTGTGTGTCAAATGTTGTTTTAGGCAGGGTCTCTGGTGCTCTCCTAGCATCACAGTCTAACGTCTTGAGAATGCAGCAATCATGGTTAATCTCATTTGTTTTAGTAATTTGAAAATAAGCTAACATTCATTGAAGGCTTCCCACACTCTGTATACGTGCATCCCTCTATAAAATGTTTATAATAGTGGCTGGCAATATGATTTGTGGGAAGAGTGCTTACCTGGCATATGTAAAGCCCTGGATTTGTATTTTCCTTTTCTATGCTAAATTTGGGGAAATAAGGTTATGTTATATTAATTTATTCAAGGTCTGCAAACCAAAGCTGATGATTTTTCCTGGTAGCCTATGGTAGACATCATTATTAGCACTTTACCTACAATAAGGAGTAAAATGAAATGGATCTCAACATTCAACAGCTTTTTTTCAGGAATCAACATTCCCTGAGTCTGTTCTATAAGATGGGTGTGGTCCAGGGAGGCCAGTGTAGGCTCACGAAAACCTGTCTCAAAACACAAAAATTTAAAAAATTAATTAAAAATTAAAAACACACAAAAACAGAAGAAATGTATTTCTTCTTTATATAAGAAAATGAGACATGGAATGGGATGTTCTGAAGAAAGAGAAATCTGGTATTTCCTCCTCAAAACTGGTATAGAGGGGCTGGAGAGATGGCTCAGAGGTTAAGAACATTGCCTGCTCTTCCAAAGATCCTGAGTTCAATTCCCAGCAACCACATGGTGACTCACAACCATCTTTAATGGGGTCTGGTGCCCCTCTTCTGGCCTGTAGGCATACACACAGACAGAATATTGTATACATAATAAATAAATAAATATTTTAAAAAAACTGGTATAGAATATGAAAAGAAAGAAAGGGTTGCTCACTAAACCTAAACCTCTATGTGGTTAGTGCCCAGTACTGGTCAACACGGAGCTTGTGTGTGTGTGTGTGTGTGTGTGTGTGTGTGTGTGTGTGTGTGTGTGTGTTATACATAAAGATGTGTAAAAAGAGGAACATTTTTTCTTGGCAGGGGTCCTTGTAGACCTGGGTCTGGAGGAAAATGGGATGGCTCATCAGAGAGCAGAAAAATATGTTGTTCGCCTGGACAATGACATTCAAAGCAAGTTTGAAGTTTTTATGAGAAGGGTGAAACAGAATCCGTACACACTGTTTGTGCTAGTTCATGACAACTCCCATGTGGAGCTGACGAGGTGAGTGCTTCCAATGAGCAGATCCAGCATTTCTTCCATAGTAACTGTCACCTAAGGGGCCTTTGAAAGGCCTGCTCTGAAAGCCCAGAGACAGTTGCATTTGGTGTCTTCCCATTGGTGACTTCCTCCTAGCCATTCCTGGCCCCTTCAACTCTTCTGTCCAATTTATGTTGATTTTCAATTTTTGTCACTGCTGATTTATTTTATGCATGTCCATTCATGTAGCAGCCATGCACACTTAGAAGTCAGAAGATAATTTGTTGGAATCAGTTCTCTCTTCTGCCATGTGATTTCTGGGGAATGAATATGCATGTACACACAATTACAGAAGGAAATGAAAAGAAAAATAGAATAAAATATGTGGGTTTGGGTTTACATGATAACCTGGCATATCCAAACTGAACTGACTGAGAAACCCTAGAGGTGTAGCTCTCTGGACTGTGGAGTTAGGAAGGCCTCTCAGCTCTCCTCCCAACCCTCCTCTCAGGCTAGAGGCCAAGGAGGGAAGGAGGCTGTTATGGACGAAGGTCGTTGCAGGGCTGGAAGGTTTCACAGTAAAACAATCCAACTCAACACAGATGAGCTACTGTGGGCTATGTGACTGAGTTCACATTCAGAATGCTTGGGAACAAACTGAAAAGCCAGGAGGGGGAGAGTCCCAAAATCTGTCTGGAAGGGGTGAGGAAGGACATAAAGGTTTTTTATCTTTTTTAATCATATTTGTTTTATGATTGTTTTATGAGGCAAGATCTCATTATACAGCCCAGGGTGGCCTTGAACCATCAATCTTCCTGCCTCAGCTTCTCACACGCTTTCCAATCACAGGTGTGTACACCCAACTCTCAAATCACATTCTGATTGTATCTTCTCCTCTCAAATAAAAAAAGTACAATGTCACTCCGTGCTGTCACCTGCTTCTGTAGCCAGCTCTAACATGACTTTCATTATTTCTACAGTGTGATTTCGGGCTCTCTGTCACATGGTGAGCCAACTCATGGATTGGCTGATCGAGTCATTAACTGCAGAGAAGTTCTAGAAGCTTTCAACCTCCTGGTACTCCAAGTGAGCTCCTTCCCATACACACTGCAGACCCAGCAGTCTCGAATCAGCTCCAGCAATGAGGTCCACTGGGTACAGCTGGACACAACGGTGAGCCCTCCATGTCTAGACATTTGCAGTTCTCCAGGAAGCAAAACCTGTCACTAAACATGGCCATGGATTGGTAAAAATACAGCACAAATGTGGCAAGACATCTAATTAACATACATAATGCTTCATTTTTTCATATGGTCACGATTTTTTTGAAATGGAATCTTGATATTGTGCCCTATCTGGCCCTGACCTCCTACCCTTCTCTTCTGAGTACTGAAACTATGAACACCATACCATCATGTGCTAATTGCAGTTATTATAACATTAACAACCATGAGTAGTGTCCTACAGAAAGGTCATTGGGTGGCTAGTCTTTAGGTACATATGTATGTTGTAGATACAAAATTAAGCATACTCTATAGAGTTTAGTATCCAGATATGGTGACACATCCCTCTAATCCCAGTACTTGGGCTAGCCTGGGTTACATCCAGAGTGATACCCTGTTTCCAAACAAAGAAGTAATAGTATACCAGAGTATCATTAATATCCTGAATTACCTGTGTGAAGTTAAATAACTAATTTCAAAGTACTAGGGTGGTCGCCCATCGGTCAAGCCCTTACCTAGCAGGCATGAGGCACACAACTCAGTCTTCACACTGAAGATTTTTTTCAAGACAGGGTTTCCCTGTGTAGCCCTGACTGTCCTGGAACTTACTTTGTAGACCAGGCTGGCTTTGACCTCAGAGATCTGCCTGCCTCTGCCTTCCAAGTGCTGGGATTAAAGGCATGTGCCACCAGTGCCTGGCAAAGAAATAATAATTTTTAAATAAAGCATCCCTAAGGAACTGAGATCAACAGAGAGAAAGGAAAATGCTGTGTTATTCTATACTCTATCAGGCTGAATCCACCTAGCCAGCCACATGGAGGACAAAGGTCCTCACAAGTCCCTTCTCCAGCTCTTCAGACACCCATTTCTGATGGGGGAAATTAAGATATAGCAAAATGCTTCAATTTAAAAACCATTGCAGCTGGGCGGTAGTGATGCATGCCTTTAATCCCAGCACTTGGGAAGCAGAGGCAGGCGGATCTTTGTGAGTTCGAAGCAGCCTGGTCTACAAGAGCTAGTTCCAGGACAGATTCCAAAGCTACAGAGAAGCCCTGTCTCGAAACAAACCAAATAAATAAATAAATATAAAAACCATTGCAGCACTTGTAGGTCTGTGCCCACCTTTCACAGAACACCCAAAGGGCTAATCGTTGCAAGAAAAAGCAAAGCACACGTAGGGACTGAACTCAGGTTACTTTAGTGGAAGGCTCTGCCTGCTGAGCCACCTCATCAGCCCTAGCTATCTTTTCCCAAACAAACCCGCACTAGGGGTGAGAAAGAAAGTGGAGAACTTAGTATACACACAGCATAACTCTCCTTCTGCATGACTGTGTGCCGCAGTCCAGATGAAGGTGGAAGGGGAAATGGATGGGTTTTTTTCTCCCAAAGTGACGTGCAAGTCTACCGAAAAAAGAAAAGAGTACATCTTTGGCAACTCTCAAAGAAGAGCCTGTGCCAGCAAGCAGGCTCTTGTTTGAAGGAAGGTGCTAAAAATTAAAAACTTCCTAATAATGGTACCTTATATTGTTAAAGATCTTTAAAACTTCTATTTATATGCATATGCATGTGTGTGCATATTAGTATGTACCACATGCATGTGGGTGCACACAGAGACCAGGAGAGGGCATCAGAGACCCTGGAGCTTCAGTTGCAGGCAATTGTAAGCACCATATAGGTGTTAGAAACTGAACTTGGGTCCTCTGCAAGAGCAACAAGCACTCTTAACGATTGATCCATCGCACTAGCTCCCCCATATTCATTTTATAGACTCTACCAATCACAGATTGTATAAGGTGGGTTACCCAGTGGCTCTGGGGCTGGGGATATAGTTAAGTTGGTAGAATGCTTACTTAGCATGCATAAAGCCCTGGGTTTGAAGCCCATCACAGCATAAAGCCAGGCATGGTGACACATACCTGTGGTGCAGGACTTACAAGGTGGAGGCAGGAGAATCAGAAATTTAAGATCATCTTCAGCTACATATCAAGTTCAAAGGCAGCCTGGGCTACATGAAATACTGTCTCAAAAAGAAGAGAAAAGTTCAGACTTGTAGCCACTTCTAAAAAATTATACACAAATTTCTATGCATTTCCAGGGTTACTAACTTTACCCCTGGTCCATTCTTGTTTCTACTACCCTCATCTTCTTCTTCTAATTTATTTATTTGTGTGTGTGTGTGTGTGTGTGTGTGTGTGTGTGTGTATGTCTGTATGTATTTTGGTTTTTTGAGACAGGGTTTCTCTGTGTAACAGTCCTGGCTGTTCTGGAGCTCACTTTGTAGACCAGGTTGGCCTTGAACTCACTGAAATCCACCTGCCCCTACCTCCCGAGTACTGGGACTAAAGACTTGAGCCACCATCACCCGGTCCCTCTAATTTATTTTTAAATTATTTTAATTTTAGTATCAGCCTTGTTTTTCTTTATAAAATAAACTAGAGAATGCTTAAAGAAAACTTTCAAAAAATCATGAAAATAAAAATGCAATAAAATGCAAATAAAAACCATGAAAATAAAATGCACAGGTATGAGGAAAGTCTATAAAACTGAAGAAAAGGAAAGTATAAACAAATCAAATCTATGAAGTCACAAAACTTACTTAATATTCTGGGCCTTCTTACATGAAAGACAGCAGCATATCTGTTCATATTTCATTGTATTTTTATACTCCATTTGAAAACTAATTTTTTTTGTAAAAGGAGTTGCCACAATTAAATAGCACCAAAAAACTTAAGTGTTTGCAACATGAGTTTTTTAGTTTCTCCCCAAACTCGATAGATACATCAGAAGAGAGAGCTACTTCTAGCAGGAAAAGAAGGTCTCTGGCCTGTGAATCTAAACAAAAGGAAGACAAACCCCTAGTTTGTTTTCTCTGTGTAGTTCCCATTGGTCCCAAAGGAAACATGTCAACATACCACTAAGTTCCATGGAAATGCAAAGTTGGTGTCAAGTTCCACAACAGGGTTTTCTTTTATCTCCACCAATATCTCTTCACACACACACACTCACACACAAAGCACGTACATACACACTCACACACGCATACACACACTCACGCACATACACACGTGCACCTGTCTTCACTGGGCATCTGTTGTTTTCAATCAGGAGGATGTGGGCTGCGAGAAGCTCTACTTTGGCTTGAATGAGTACAGCAAATCGCTGCAGTGGGGGGTCACGAGCCCACTCCTGAGATGTGATGAGACTTTTGAGAAGATGGTGAGCACGCTCTTGGAGAGGTAAGGAAAGACGGCTGAGCCTTGCTTTAACTATATGTCAAGCATAGTCAAATGTCTGCTTGGTCATGTTACAGTGATTTTGATGATGCTCGTGCAAATGGCATGGAAAGGCCAAATATAAAGGTCTTTCTCAGAGCGAGCTGCGCACATTGGTTTGTATGACCATCCAAGGGGAGCAAACACAGAGTTGGCCTAAGTGGCAGACTCAGCACCACTTTTCACAACTGTCTCCTTGCCAGCTTCACTGGTGAGTGTTGAAGGCCACTCCCCGGGGCTCGGCCAGTGTCTGACTTTATATCCCTGACTTTGTCCCTGTTTGCCGGTCACTGTGGACAAGTATCCCTAGACAGCTCCCTCAGAGCGAAACTTTTCTTTGGAAACTGTGGCTATTTACTGAAACATTTGAGTATGTTCTATCCTTGGGGCCCATCATCTGGTGCTGACCTTCAAGGCTAAGGGTCTCAATTCTTCTCTCTTAAGGAGAATTCTTTCTGCCTTGCTAGCCCTCCTTTTATTCCTCAGCTCCAGGTCAAACTCTGTGCTTTGTTTTTCTCAGAACCTGATTCACAGACTCAAAAATAAGGTAACCTCCCTTCCTGCCCTCTGCCCCCGCACTCTCTGTGACCATCCCAGATTGGGGAGGGGGTAAATTAGACCTCCTGGTAACTCTAGTTTCTTAATACTGAACCTGATTAGGTGAAGTCATCCCCTTAACAGTCTGCCCTATCATCCTGGAAATGTTTTAAGAGATAAATAAAAAGAAAGACAAGTGAATGCACCCAGTCCAGCTAGATACAGCTGTGTCAGGGAGGGCTCAGAGTGGGAGCCAGTACTGTCACGGCTGTTGGACTTCATCAACCGTAACCAATGCTGTGTCATTAACCTTCACGTGACCCTAGAGTTTCACAGCCCTCCATGACCAACCCTGTATCACACTTCACATGACCCTAGAGTTCCACCACCTCCATGAGACACCTTTTTCTTTCCCATCCAGTTCCTTTCCTGGTTTAGAGCATGTCTCTCAACCCAGTAGTACCACAAGAGTGCACGGCTTGTATTTTAAAAGATGATTCCAGCAACTTCAGTTATAGATTTTGTAATTACAAAACCACTACTATAGTTTAATGCAAATGGATTGAGGAAATTTCCCTGTTAGGTCATAATTTTCTCAAAGTGTCTAGTATAAATGTCTGCATTTTGAAGTTACTATTTGTTGTAACTTTGTTTTGTTTTAAACATGGGCCAGCAAAATAACCCTAAGCTTTAAATGTAGCTCATCTGTGGTTTCTTCCCTCCAGCATTCTGCCTAAGTGTATTGAACAACTGAAAGCCCTACCCCAGACTGGCCCATCTTCAGCTTTCTGTGCTTTCCCCCAACCTACTAAAGCCCCACAGTGCAAGAACACAATGACAGAGACCTGAATATAATCGAGACCCAGTTCTTTCTCCAATCAGTCCCAATCTAGAACAAGTAGTTGAACTCTCGTCTCTCACACTCATGCCCCTGAGGAAGCTGGAGTGGGTCAAGTACAACCACCGTTGATGCTTCAAAACTAGCATGGCTATGCTAGTTTCTTAAATGCCCTGGCTGGCATTTGACACTTGGCTTTTCTAGGCAAGCTCGTGAACATTTGTTCAATTTTAAAGAGGATTATAAAGAAGAGTAAAGGTGAAATTCCCTATAAGCCTACCCTGTCGCTGGGCTACTCATGAACTGCCATCTGGTGGCCAGGTAAAAGGGGCCAGACTCCTCAGCACTTTGCCAGGCTCTGGGCACCTCTGCCAACCCCTGCACAGACCTACCTGCCTTTCTAGTGCCTGCTTTCTCAACCCCCCATGCAGCTAGGGGCCTCTGCCCTTTGGTCATCGAGTCTTCCGATCTTCCCTGTCTAGCGGCAATGCTGCCAGCTCAGATTTCCTAGTCTCCGATGATGAAAGGTCCACCACTAGGGGGTGCTCCTTCTTCAGCTAGCTTCAATTTTCCCAGCATCAATTATTTTTTTTGGAAAGATAAGTTTCTGCTACCCATACAGCTGACCTCAAATTAGCAATAATTCATGTGCTGGCATATTTTTTGCTAGTTGTTTTGTTGTTGTTGTTGTAATGGCATCCCATTATGCAGCCCAGGCTGGCCTAGAATTTGCTGTGTCTTCTAGACTGGCCTTAAATTTTCTTTCTGCCTCTGACTCATGTGCTGGGCTCACAGGCATGCTCTATCAGTCAAGCTACAGTTACCCTTTCTTTAATGTCTGATACACCAAGAATAATGACAGCAGTGTCTGTTTCCTTACTGGAATCTGGGAAGTGAGCTGGCAACACACTGACCATGCATCCAGGCTGCAGCATGAGGTTAAGATCTGGGGATTGAGACTCATTCACAATTAACCTGCACCGATCATTGTGTCTCAGTATTTAATGAGCATCCCAGTTGCCGGTGGGAGAGGGGGCTATTCAGCAGCAGGGCTTGCTTCTGTAAGTCTGACAGTTCTAACTTCCCTGTGCAGGTGCTGGTCCACTTTGAGAAGGTAGGCCTCTAGGCCAGTCCCAAACTCTAATCTACTCCATCTGTCCCAACAAGTTATACCTGCTTTGGAGGTGCAACCACTTTAGTAATGTGGGATCCAAGGTTATTCTGCTCTGTAGTCCCTTGCTTCAGTGTAACTTCTGCATTTTACTGTGCATGCGTGCTAGCTACCTGTGTTCTGTCATAGGTACCCCAGGCTGCATAGCATGGTCGTACGCTGTTATCTTCTCATCCAGCAGTACTCAGAGGCCTTGATGGCTCTCACCACCATGGCATCACTCCGAGACCACAGCACACCTGAAACACTCAGCATTATGGATGACCTTCTCAGCTGCCCAGGAAAAAACAAGAGTGGCCGGGGACCCATGCTCATCATCAGAGTGCCGTCCGTGCAGCTGGCCATGCTGGCCAGGGAGCGACTGCAGGAGGTGCGGGACAAGTTGGGGCTGCAGTATCGCTTTGAGATCATCCTGGGGAGCCCGGCCTCTGAACTCCATGTTGCAGCTCACTTCGTGGCACGATTAAAGGTCAGCAAAGGACAGGCATGCCGCTCGTTTCTGTTTTCTGGGACTCTTGGATAAATGGACCACCCAGATAGCTGAGTAGAATAAGTTTTCGCACATATGTGAGTTTGACTCCCTGACCAGGTGAAGGCTAAAGGATGCACTTGCTTTTCTTAATTGAAACCAGTTTCTGGTGATCCCATCAAATCCCTCATCCTGTATGCATGCAGTTGGTCTCTATGCTCTTCAAGCACAAGTGCAAAAAACGAGATGACCTAATTTGCCCCGTGTTTCTCAACCTTGCTAGAGATGCATCTGGCCCACTACCTTCTAATTCCTCAGAGAAAAGGAAGCGGTTCTCTCTACTGCTCAACTCGCTAATTCTTTTCTGTGCATCTAGCCTATGTCAGCTGGTAGCTGGTCAGTAACGTACTCCATTTCATCTTTGCGCTCCTCTAGAGCAACTTCCAGCTCCCTTGCATGTGGATTTCCCAGCTTGCTTCTTTGTATTCTCTTTGACCCTCAGGGCCAGACTTTGTGTCAATTCCCAGAGTCCTACAGAAGAAGGTGGAGCATGATCCAGCCCCTTGCTACTCCAGCGTACCCAGGGACTGCCTGCCTGGCCCCTAGACCTCCTGTCAGGCTGAACCAACTATCCTTATGCCTGACCCAGGCTTCCCTGAGGACTTTCATAATCTTACTTGTCTTGATGTTAGGAAACATTTCATCAAATGTGCACATTTCTGTTGATGCGAGCTGAGCTAGCTACTTTATGTATATCTGAGTCAGGCTGACATGATGTCCCCACTAAATATTAAATGCCAAGTTAAACTGGGTTATGCATGACCTAGTTTGGCATACACTTGTTGAAATGAAAGCTCATGGTCTTGAAGGATTGGAAGCACATGATTTCTTTAAGCTCTAACTTGGAGATTAGATTTCTATTTGCACTGGGCGGTGGTGGTGCACACCTTTAATCCCAGCACTCGGGAGGGAGGAGAGGCAGGCGGATCTCTGTGAGTTCAAGGCCAGCCTGGTCTACAAGAGCTACAAAAGCTACAGAGAAACCCTGTCTCGAAAAACCAAAAAAAGAAAAAAAAAGATTTCTATTTGCTATTCATAAATAACTTTGCAAATGTTAGCTTTCCTGTTGTATTATCTAACCTAAAAGGAATAACCCAAGATACTTGATAACCAACTAGAACAAATAAAATTATCCCCAAACAGAAACTCACAGTGAGTAGCAATGATCACATCTGTGTTTCAGGTATAGTTCACAACTTCTGGGAAAGAATGGATTTTCAGAAATCAGACCTACAGCTTCTCACTAGAGAAGTTTCTCTCAATGTGTAGGAGAATGGAGCTAATGTCCCTAGCATGAGGCTGGCTCTTGCTGTCACTGGTGGTCATTCTTCCTCACTTTGGGAGGTCAGGGGAGAGAATGAAGCGTGAGTGACGGTCTTTCTATTCGAGCTAGCTGAGAAACGCAGACACTGTGTCTCCAACTGCCGCTGAAGGCTGTGAGCAGCTCAGGCGGCCTTCAGACCTGGATTTTCTTGTGAACAGATGTGTGTCATTAAGGTTTGAGTGAGGGAGAAAAGTAAAGCTATCGTCAAAGGCCACCTTATAGAAACGCCTAGGGTGATCACCATGCCCTGATGCTGTCCTCACGGTGCCACTACTAAGACTCGGGGCTTGTGGCAGTCTGGAAACACTAGAGAACTAGAGACAGTGAACACACCACAGCACTCTAGCACCAAGCCACGCTAGGACAACGGGGTGCTCTTGGGTTGGCCCTGATTCTCCTCACACAGTCTTGGGTCATTTGTTTAGAAGGTCAGTATAGGTCAGTGGGTTATAAAAATCTGCCCCTCTGGGCCACTGTTTAAAAACACAGTGAAGCTGCTCCTCACTCATCCCTGAGCGTCAGGGTCCCTGCAATGATTAGGGAGAGGGGACACTGGCTATGTGCATCCTGTGTGAGGATCACTTTTCTGAGAATGTGCCATATGTGAAGGGCATCCAAGGCAGCAGAGTCTCCTTCAGTTATCTGAGTAGCAGCTAGATAGATGCATACGAGGGTCCCAGAGTTTCAGACCTTCTGGTCCTCGGTCTCTCTTTCTTGTGCCACTGGTGTGAGGGAGAACACGAAATCCTGTGAAGTGCTCACATCTAAGCAAGACCCCTCTTGCTAGCTGGCTCCTGACTCCTGACCTCCCTCACCATTCTCAGAAGGCAGGGTGTCCTGGGGAAAATGCAACATTGCTCCTGTTACATGACCTCGTTTTTATATTTATTCCTCTTTATCCTATTATGCATTTTGGTTAATTGGCAAACATTAGAATTTTAACCTTGGACAGATTAAAATTTTAGCCTTAAATTGGGCGGTGGTGGCGTACACCTTTAATCCCAGCACTCAGGAGGCAGAGGCAGGCAGATCTCTGTGAGTTTGAGGCCAGCCTTGTCTACATAGCAAGTTTTAGGACAGGCTCCAAAGGTACACAGACAAACGCTGTCTCAAAAAAACAAAACACAAACAAAAAATTAATCTTAAATAAATCAATCAGTTTGCTCAACAAGCATATGAAGTGTCTATATAATTGTCTTGTAGTGAGCCCAGTAAGGAGCTGAAACTAAGTTCTTGTCCAGTCTTTTGTGTTGACTTAAGTGCTTCCAGGACAAAAATCATTCTGGTCTGTAGCTCCAGGAAGCAGCCACTCTCGTTCATGAGTCGCGTTTGGTGGAAAAGCACGGCACGGTGGGGCTCCCTGACAGTCATTGGTCAAGAGTGAGATGAGATGTGCTTGATGCTCTTTGGAAAAGCTCCCCAAGTGATGGAACCTCTGTCATCCTCCTGGCGTCCTGGGTCTCTACCCTTGGCGGGTTCCAGAACCTGAAATGCTGAAGGGGAATTCCCGCTGTCAGGAGAAGCATGAACGAAGCATGACAGCCGCTTAGGAAAGGGCTCCTTGTCCAGGCCATCTGCTGAGTGAGGGAGCTCACTGTGCCCGGATGTGCAGGGGGATGGGGAACTGATGTTCTTCTGAAGAAGTTTGTTTGGAGACAGGCTCTCAAGTGGCCAGGCTGGCCTTAAATTCATCATGTAGCTGTAGACCTGCCTCTACCTTATGAGCACTGCTATTATGGGCATATGCCAGGGTCCCACAGTGCTGAAGGTCACCCAGGGGCTCTGTGCATGCTGGGCCACTAGCTGACCTGCCTCCCAGACTGGGAGAAAGTATTTTTTAAAGATTTTTAAAAGTGTGTGTGTGTGTGTGTGATATGAATATATGAATATGGGTACCCACAGAGGTCAGAAGAGAGATCAGATCCCGTGAGCTGTAGTTGCAGGTGGTTGTGAGCTGCCTGATGTGGATACTGGGAACTCAACTCCACTCCTCTTGCAAGAGCAGGAAGTACTCTTTAATTACTGAGCCATCATTCCAACCCTAGAATGATTTTTTAAAAAAAAATATATCTAGAATGGTGGTTTTATTTTATTTAATTAAAAAAGTTCCATAAAAAATATTTGACCATGTTTTCCCCTCTCCCAAATTTGTAGGTAAATAGATGGAGCTAGAAGAAAATCATCCTGAGGGAGATGGCCCACTCCCCATGTTCTCTCTTGTATGCAATATTAGCTTGTGAGTTTATACTAGGTGTGTTATGATCTGAATAACCACAGACGTTAGGGACCAAGTAAGGAATTGGAGACACAAGAGGTGTTCCCAAGGAAAGGGAAATAGAATATAGTATTATGGAGAGACAAAGGGGAAAGTAGACGAGTAGGAAATATCGGGGCGGGGAGAAGCACAGAGGAGGAATGTGGAGAGGGACAACTAACACTAAGGTTATTTGAGAAACCACATGGAAACCTATTGCTGTGGAGGCTGCCTGATATGCCTTGATTTTCTTTTCTTTTTTTTTCTTTTTATTCCATGATATTTATTGAGCTCTACATTTTTCTCTGCTCCCCTCCCTGCCTCTCTCCTCCACCATCAATCTTCCCCCAAGGTCCCCATGCTCCAAATTTATTCAGGAGATCTTGTCTTTTTATACTTTCTACTTCCCGTGTAGATTAGATCTATGTAAGTCTCCCTTAGTGTCCATATTGTTGTCTAAGTTCTCTGGGATTGTGGTTTGTAGGCTGGCTTTCTTTGCTTTATGTTTAAAAACCACCTATGAGTGAGTACATGTGATAATTGTCTTTCTGTGTCCGGGTTACCTCACTCAAAATAATGCTTTCTAGTTCCATCCATTTTCCTGCAAAATTCAAGCTGTCGTTATTTTTTCTGCTGTGTAGTACTCCATTGTGTAAATGTGCCACATTTTTTTTTATCCATTCTTCAATCGAGGGGCGTTTAGGTTGTTTCCAGGTTCTGGCTATGACAAACAAAGCTGCTATGAACAGAGTTGAGCACATGTCCTTGTGGCATGATTGAGCATCCTTTGGATATATACCTAAAAGTAGTATTATTGGGTCTTGAGGAAGTTTGTTTCCTAATTTTCTGAGAAATCGCCACACTGACATCCAAAGGGGTTGTACCAGCTTGCATTCCCACCAGTAATGCAGAAGTGTTTCCTTTTCCCTACAACCTCTCCAGCATAAGTTGTCATCAGTGTTTTTGATCTTGGCCATTCTTACAGGTGTAAGATGGAATCTCAGAGTTGTTTTGATTTGCATTTCTCTGATGACTAAGGATGTTGAACATTTCCTTAAGTGTCTTTCAGTCATTTTAGATTCCTCTGTTAAGAGTTCTATGTTTAGGTCTGTACTCCATTTTTTTTTATTGGATTACATGATTTTTTGGTGTCCAATTTCTTGAGTTCTTTGTATATTTTGGAGATCAGACCTCTGTCTGATGTGGGGTTAGTGAAGATTTTTTCCCATTGTGTAGGCTGTCGTTTTTGTCTTGTTGACTATGTCCTTTGCTTTACAGAAGCTTTTCAGTTTCAGGAGGTCTCATTTATTAATTGTTTCTCTCAGTGTCTGTGCTGCTGGGGTTCTATTTAGGAAGAGGTTCCCTGTGCCAATGCGTTCAAGTGTACTTCCCACTTTCTCTTCTATAAGGTTCAGTGTGGCTGGCTTTATGTTGAGGTCTTTGATCCATTTGGATTTGAATTTTGTACATGGTGATAGATATGGGTCTATTTTCATTTTCCTACATGTTGATATCCAGTTATGCCAGTACCACTTGTTGAATATGCTTTCTTTTTCCCATTTGATATTTTTTGCTTCTTTATCAAATATCAGGTGTTCAAATATGTTTGGATTGATATCCGGGTCTTCTGTTCAGTTTCATTGGTCCTCATGTCTATTCTTATGCTAGTACCAGGCTGTTTTCAGTACTGTAGCTCTTTTTTTGTTTGTTTGTTTTTTGTTTTTTGAGACAGGGTTTCTCTGTGGCTTTGGAGCCTGTCCTGGAACTAGCTCTTGTAGAGCAGGCTGGTCTCGAACTAACAAAGATCTGCCTGCCTCTGCCTCCCGAGTGCTGGGATTAAAGGCGTGCGCCACTACCGCCCGGCAGTACTGTAGCTCTTTAGTAGAGTTTGAAGTCAGGGATTGTGAAGTCTCCAGAAGTTCTTTTGTTGCCCAGGATTGTTTTGGCTATCCTGGGTTTTTGCTTTTCAAACTGAAGTTGAGTACCATTCTTTCAAGGTCTTTGAAGAATTTTGTTGGGATTTTGATGGTCATTGCATTGAATCTGTAGATTGCTTTCAGGAGGATTGCCATTTTTACTATATTAACTCAGCCTACCCAAGAGCATGAGAGGTCTTTCCATTTTCTGGTGTCTTCTTCAATTTCTTTCTTCAAAGATTTAAAGTTCTTGTCATACAAGTCTTCCACTTGTTTGGTTAGAGTTACTCCGAGATATTTTATGCCATTTGTGGCTACTGTGAAGGGTGTTGATTCTCTGATTTCTTCCTCAGCCCTTTTATTATCTGTGTACAGGAGGGCTACTGATTTTTTTTTTGAGTTAATCTTGTATCCTGCTACATTGCTGAATGTGTTTATGAGTTGTAGAAGTTCTTTGGTAGCATTTTTTGGGATCACTTATGTAAACTATCATATCATCAGCAAACATTGAGAGTTTGACTTCTTCTTTTCCAATTTGTATCCCCTTGATCTCTCTTTGGTGTCTTATTGCTCTAGCTAGGACCTCAAGAACTATATTGAATAGGTATGGAGAGAGTGGACAACCTTGTCTTGTTTCTGATTTCAGTGGAATCGCTGGGAGTTTTTTTCCATTTAGTTTGATGTTGGCTGTTGGCTTGCTGTATATTGCCTTAATTATGTTTAGGTATGTTCCTTGAATCCCTACTCTCTCCAAGACTTTTATCATGAAGGGATGTGGTATTTTGTCAAATTCTTTTTTGGCATCTAATGAGATGATCATGTGGTTTTTATTTTTCAGCTTGTTTATATGGTGGATTACATTGACAGATTTTTGTATGTTGAACCATTCCTGCATCTGCGGGATGAAGCCAACTTGGTCATGGTGGATGATGGTTCTGATGTGTTCTTGGATTCTATTTGCTAGTATTTTATTTAGTATTTTTGCATCAATGTTCATGAGTGAGAGTGGTCTGTAATTATCTTTCTTAGTATTGTCTTTCTGTGGTTTGGGTATCAGGGTAATTGTAGCCTCATAAAAGGAGTTTGGCAATGTTCCTTCTGTTTCTGTTGTGTGGGATAATTTGAAGAGTATTGGTGGTATTAGTTCCTCTTTGAAAGTCTTGTAGAATTCTGAGCTGAAACCATCTGGTCCTGGGCTTTTTTGGTTGGGAGACTTTTGATGACTGTTTCTATTTCTTCAGCAGTTATAGGTCTGTTTAATTTGCTCATCTGGTCTTGATTTAATTTTGGTAAGTGATATTTATCCAGAAAGTTGTCCATTTCCTTTAAGTTTTCCAATTTTGTGGAGTACAGGTTTTCAAAATATGACCTGATGATCCTCTGTATTTCCTCCGTGTCTGTTGTTATGTCCCCCTTTTCATGTCTGATTTTGTTAATTTGGATATTCTCTCTCTGCCTTTTGGTTAGTTTGGATAAAGGTTTGTCTATTTTGTTGATTTTCTCGAAAAACCAACTCTTAGTCTCATTGACTCTTTGTATTGTTTTCTTTGTTTCTATTTTGTTGATTTCAGCTCTCAGTTTGATTATTTCCTGCCGTCTAGTTCTCTTAGGTGAGTTTACTTCTTTTTGTTCTAAAGTTTTCAAATGTTCTGTTAATTCACTAGTGTGGGATTTTTCTAGCTTCTTTATGTAGGCATTTAGTGCTATGAACTTGCCTCTTAACACTGCTTTCATTGTGTCCCATAAATTTGGGTATGTTATGTGGTCATTTTCATTGAATTTTAGGAAGTCTTTAATTTCCCCCTTTATTTCTTCCTTGACCCATTGATGAATCAGATGAGCTTTGTTTAATTTCCATGTGTTTGTGGGTTTTCTGCAATTGGTATTGATGTTGACTTCTAGTTTTAAAGCATGGTGATCCGAAAAGGTACATTGGGTTATTCCAATTTTTTTGTATTTGTTGAGGTTTGTTTTGCTACCGAGTATGTGGTCAATTTTTGAGAAGGTTCCATGAGTTGCTGAGAAGAAGGTGTATTCTTTTCTATTTGGATGGAATATTCCATAGATGTCCATTTGAGTCATAACATTTGTTAGTTCTCTTATTTCTCTGTTCATTTTTTGTCTGATTGACCTTTCCAGTAGTGAGAGGGGAGTGTTGAAGTCTCCTACCATTAGTGTGTGGGGTTTAATATATGATTTAAGCTTTTGAAGTGTTTCTTTGACATATGAAGGTGCCCTTGTATTTGGAGCATAGATGTTCAGTATTGAAATTTCCTCTTGATGGATTTTCCCTGTGACTAATATGAAATGTCCTTCTTTGTCTCTTTTGACTGATTTTTGCTTGAAGTCTATTTTGTTAGATATTAGGATAGCTACACCCACTTGTTTCTTAGGTCCATTTGATTGGTATATTTTTTCCCAACCTTTTACTTTGAGACAATGTCTGTCTTTGAGGTTGAGATGTTTTTCTTGTATGCAGAAGAAGGATGGATTCTGTTTTCGTATCCAATCTGTTAGCCTGTGCCTTTTTATGGGTGAGTTGAGTCCATTTACATTAAGGGATATTAATGACCAGCGGTTGCTATCTCCTGTTAATTTGGTTTTCATTATTGGTGATGTTATTTTGTGGGTTTTTTTCTTCTTCTTTGGGATTTGCTGTAATGAGATCATCAATTGTCTGTGTTTTTGTTGGTGTAGCCATCTTGCTTGGGTTGGAGTTTTCCTTCTAGTATTTTGCTTAGGGCTGGCTTTGTGGCTAGGTATTGGTAAAATCTAAATTTGTCATGGAATATCTTGTTTTGTCCTCTATGGTGATAGGCAGTTTCCTGGGTATAGTAGCCTGGGCTGGCATCCGTGGTCTCTTAATGTCTGCATAATGCTTGACCATGACCTTCTGGCTTTCATTGTCTCCACTGTTAAGTCAGGTGTAATTCTGATGGGTCTACCTTTATATGTTACTTGGCCTTTTTCCTTTGCAGCTCTTAATATTCTTTCTTTACTCTGTATGTTTAGTGTTTTGATTATTATGTGGCAAGAGGACTTTTTTTTTTTGGATCCAGTCTATTTGGTGTTCTGTAAGCGTCTTGTATCTTCATAGGCATATCTTTCTATAGGTAGGGAAAGTTTTCTTCTATGATTTTGTTAAATAAATTTTCTGTGCCTTTGAGTTGGCTTTCTTCTCCTTCTTCTATACCTATTATTCTAAGATTTGGCCTTTTTATGTTGTCCCATATTTCATGGATATTTTGGGTTAAGCTTTTGTTAGATTTAATGTTTTCTTTAACTGATGAGTCTTTTTCCTCTATTTTATCTTCTGCACTTGAGATTCTCTGTTCCATTTCTTGTATGCTGTTGTTCGTACTTGCATTTGTGGTTCCTGCTCTTTTCCTCATAATTTCTGTTTCTATTATTCCTTCGGCTTGTGTTTTCTTTATTTTTTCTATCTCAGTTTTCAAGACCTGAATAGTTTCTGTTATATGTTTGAGCTCTTTTTCTTGGTTTTCTTTAAGTGATTTGGTGATATCTTCCAATTTTTTTTTCTTCCATTTCTTTAAGGTAATTTCTCATTTCATCTTTAAGAATTTCAGATATTCTCTTGTGGTTATTTTTTAGATCATTTTCTTCTGGGTCATCCATATTTGGTTGTTCAGGTCTTACTTTTGTAGGGTCTTTGGGTTTCACTGGTATTGTGTTGCTCTTTTTTTTTTAAATGTGTAGCCCAGGCTGGCCTCGAACTCGTGATCCTCCTGCCTCTGCCTCCTTCAGCAAATCCTACCGGCGTGCGCCACCACTACCGGCTATTGTGTTGCTCTTTGTGGTGTAGCTTGTGATCTTACCTTTTCTACTCATCTTTTCCTCTAATAGGTGTGGTTGGTGCTGTCTGAGATTCTGTTGAATAATCTTCTAGGTGCCAGTAGATCGAAAGCTAAGATCGTTTTCCTCGTGGTACAGTCAGTGTCACATTTCTAGTTACCCCGTTGGTTATTCCTGTTCCTGGAGGTAGCTCCGTGCTCCCGTGTTTTGGTCTGCTCCCTTGGAGTTTTCTATCTCAGGCCTACTACTTTGGTCTAGGCTTTAATCTGTTTCTGTAAATCTTGGTCTGGATCTCCTCTTGCAGGAGTCCCTGGCTTGGAGTTAGACCTGTTCTGGTGGCGCTCGCTGACTCTGGATCTGGTCGCTGGGTCAATCTTGTTCCGCTCGTGTCCTGGGACCGGGTTTGCTCCTGGCTTCTGCTCCTGGTGGAGCCCGTTCTCTCTGTGTCTTAGGTAACTGGTTCAGTCCCACTCTGGCTCAGGTGGAGGCTGCAGATTCAGTCAGGTCGTTGGCTCAATCCTGGTCTGCCAGTGTCCCAGGACTGGGTTGGCTCCCAGGGCTGGATTTGCTCCTGGCTTCTGCTCCTGGTGAAGCTTGTTTCCTCTGGCTCTCTCTGTCCTAGGAATCTCCTTCAATTCCACTCCTGTGGGATTTGTTGCCCAAGGTGGAGTTCCTTGCCTCAGGGCAACTTTGGCTTAGGTTACTTGCTTTGACCTGTATCTGTAAATCCTAGTCTGGGTTTCCTCCTGCAAAAGTCCCTGGGTTGGAGTTGGACCTGGATAGGTTTCTGGTTCTGGTCTACTGCCTGGGAGGTTCTAGGCTCGGGTGTGCCCGAACTCGCAGGGGAACTGCTTACTTCCTCAGAGGTCTCAGACTCGCAGGGGTTCCAGGTTCCTGCCTATTCCCTTTGATGTCCCAAACCAATGCCTGAACCCACAAGGGACCTGGCTCAGGCCAACTCTCCCTGAAGTCCCAGATTCGCATCTGGCCCCTACGAGATCTCTGGTTCCTGCCTGTTCCCTTGGAGGACCCAGCCTCATTCACACCCAGGCTGAGGGAGGTCCTGGCTCCGGCCTAGTTCTTGGGAGGTCCCAGACTCTTGCCCAGACCCACGGGGGTGCTGGCCTACGTCCACTCCCTTGAAGGTCCCAGATTCACGTCCAGACCCTCAGCAGTCTCTGGCTATGGCTCATGCCTTGATTTTCAAAGACATAAAAAGTCTCTGAAGCTATGGACGGTTATGATGTGTATGTGTGTACATGTGTCTGCATACACAGAGACAGAAAATGAATTGGACATTAAGTAAAAACTTTTTTAAGAATAGCTTGGGTCCTTTGAGCAGTCTTCATTTTCTCCCCTCCTTCCTCTCTTCCCTTCAGTCCTTCCAACAGGATCTCATTATGTAGCCCAGGCTGATTTTGAACTCAATCCTTCTGCTTCAGCGTCTTGACTGTTGGGATTACAGGTGTATACTATAGTGCCAACTCTCATTAGGAATTTTTTGGATCTCGATAAAACATTAATTGAACCATTATACTATCTCTTGCCTAAGCGATTTCAGTCTACTTTGAGTTAGAAAAGGAAATGTTTTTAAAAAGCATGTTACTTAATAATTATAATTATTTTATAATAAACAAATATAACTTACAGTAATTTTAAATTAAATATGAATTACTAAAGATAATTATAATAACTTATTTTTTTATTTTTTGAGACAGGTTTTCTTTGTGTAGCTTTGGAGCCTGTCCTAGAACTCACTCTCTACACTTGGAACTCACAGACATCCACCTGCCTCTGCCTCCGAGTGCTGGAATTAAAGACATGTGCCTCCACTGCTTGGCAATATTTTATTTTATTTTTTATTTGAGACAGATTGTAAGTATGTGTCCCTGACTGACTGCCTCTTGAGCCCTGGGATTAAAAGGGTAGGCCGACACACTGAACAGCAGCTTACTTTTTATTTGTTTGCTAACACATTATCAAAAGTGCCAGCAACCCTTGCTAGAAAGGACCAGAAATCCTCTGTGCGATCCCCAGCACTGCTGATGCAAACCTGCAATCTCAGCCCTTGAGAGGTGGAGGCAGGAGAATCAGATGTCCAAGTTCATCTTCAACTACACATAAAGATTAAGGACAGCCTGGGGCACACAAGACCCTGCCTGTAGTATGAATAATAATAACCCAGAGACAGATATTGGGGTTCAACCTGAAAACCAGAAAAGCAAAACAGCCAAGTCACTAGAAATCTTACCTCTACCGAAGCTGGGCGACTGCGCACTAAGCACCCAGAGCCTCTCTCCTCCCATTTTATTCTGTGCTGGGATTAAAGGCCACTACCACCTGCATTTGTTTCTGCATTGATCTTGTGTAGACCAGGGAGGCCTTGAATTTACAGAGATCCATCTGCCTCTGTCTCCCAAATCCTGGGATTAAAAATGTGTGCCACTACGGCCTGACCTCTAGTGGCTTAGCTTTGCCCTTCTGATATTCAGGCAAGCTTTATTTATTAAAAATAAATATAATATCACTATACCTGTCTCAGGTAAAAACAAAACAAACTTATAGATCCCTTTATTCTTGAACATTTCTCAAATTGGGTTTTTCCTCCATCATTGATATGGTTGTATTTTCAAGATTGTTGTCTAACTATTAAAGATACTGCATAGATATGTATTTGTGGTAATGCATGAGAAACTGGTGCTTTGTGGGCACTGTGAAATCAGAAGAAGATTGCAGGAGTCTTCAAATATGAGCAGTTGCCTTTCCTTTTGATTCAGCCTGGTCAGGCTTGAGAGACTCTGGAGGCCTTATACCAACTCGTCAGGTATGGTGGGGAATTGAACCTAGAAAGTTCTACCACTAAGTTCTATTCCCTGGTCCTCTTTTATCTTTTATTTTGATACATGTTTCATTAAGATGCCCACAGGGTGGCTTTGAACTTGGCATCTTTTCCCCTAGCCATGTGAGTAGCTGGGTTTATAGATCTACATCTCTAGGACAGTTATTTTTAAAGTCAATAAATTTGAGAAAGAGAAAAATTAATGACCAGAATTGGGGCTATCTTCATTATCTGCTTGATTATGATGTTTTGGATGAGTTTTTTTTGAGATTCTTTCCCTGACAACTAAAACCATCCTTTCTCATCACTCGAGTCCCAGAGTTTGTCTATTTTATGAAAAACTATAGTTCTCAGTGCCAGAGCCAGCAGGCGTGTGGTCTGGACCTGTGCATTTTGTCACCAGAAGTGAGCTCCAGTGAGCTCCAGTGTGCTCCAGTGAGCTCCAGTGTGCTCCAGTGAGCTCCAGTGAGCTCCAGTGAGCTCCATTGTGCTCCAGTGTGCTCCAGTGTGCTCCAGTGAGCTCCAGTGAGCTCCAGTGAGCTCCAGTGAGCTCCAGTGTGCTCCTCTGGCCTGTGGAGCTAATGAATGAAGTATACCAATGCCTTTCTATGCTACTGAAATGGAGATTGAAGTCCATGCTCTCATAGCAGTGCTTTGTGCTTGCTTTGAAGGAAGCTGTGGGGTCAGCAGAGGGGATGTGCTGTCCACACCTGTGGGGTCAGCAGAGGGGTGTGCTGCTCATGTCTGTGGGGTCAGCACTTAGATGGAGGCAGCAAGATAAAGGGTTCAAAATCATCCTTGGCTACAAAGGGGATTTAAAGCTAGCTTGGGCTACGTGAGACCCTATCTCAAAGATCAAAACCCTGTCACAAAGAACAAAAACAACCACCTGTACATGGTCTACACACTTAGTGGAGGTGATTAGAAAGCTTGGTGTATCTAAAGCCTGTATCCAGAAACATTTTTTAAAAGATATAAATTTGAATGAGGAGCATTAATGATTTCTTCTGTATCTCTTCTACAGACCTGGAGAGGAAACGACCAGGAAGACTGGATCCCTCGGACTTACCAGGACTTGGAAGGTCTGCCCTGCATAGTGATATTAACTGGCAAGGACCCTCTTGGAGAAACTTTTCCCAGGTAAGATGTGAATCACCGGCTCAGCAGCACCACAGTTCCTCAGCTGAACTGCCAAATTATTGATGAGCCAATTTTAGTTGTTTGGAGGTAACTGTTTCATGCAGGCACAAAAGAAAAAGAACCTCATTCATTCCTCCCTCTCAGATTTCCAGTTCTGGAATGGGACAGAGTCATGAAAAATGGTTTTGCCCCAGAGCAGGGCAGCCAGAAAGGCTGAGAGGAAAGGCAGGGATGGCCAGATAGATAGATAGATAGATAGATAGATAGATAGATAGATAGATAGATAGATAGATAGATACATACATACATACATACATACATACATACATACATTCAAATATATAGAGACATATAGATGATAGATTATAGATAGATTATATGTAGATAGATAGATATACATTCAAATATATAGAGACATACAGATGATAGATTATAGATAGATGATAGGTGGATAGAATAGATGGTAAACATCTTTAGATAAAGCACTTCGTTAATCTGATGTCCTAAATTCTCCAGAGGGTCTAGGGACTATAGACTGAAAAGCAATAGCAATAAAAGCATCAGCTGAGTGTTTACACAGTGTCAGGCCACACCACAAATGGTTCCATGTGCTATGCTGCTTTCCTTGCATCACCCTGATGAGCCAGCCCTGCCTACTGAGCCTTTAGCTTTTAGAGATGCTGGAGCCTGAATCCAGGGCCTCACACATGCTAGGTAAGTGTTCTGCCATTGGTCTGCATCTCTAACCTCCGTGCTCTCTCTTTTATACTTTGGGGACATAGAAGAAGCACAGAGCAGGATGGCAAGCTGAAAGGGGAGAGAGCTGAGATTTAAAGCACACTTAGACAATACTGAAGCCTGTGGTCTTCACTCTCCCATGGATCACAGGACCTGCACACATGCTAAGTACTCTGTGTGGGAGGGTGTGTCGCTAATACAGTTCCTTCTGTACAGGTCTTTAAAGTACTGTGACCTGCGATTAATTGACTCAAGCTACTTAACTCGCACGGCCTTGGAACAGGAGGTGGGCCTGGCATGCTGCTACGTCTCAAAAGAGGTCATCCGGGGACCTGCTGCCGCCTTGGACCTCAGTGGAAAGGAGGCCGAGAGGGCTCCCACTAGTGAAAATGACTCTGAGGAGCTGCTCATTGATTTGGAGCGACCACAGAGCAACAGCAGCGCTGTCACAGGAACCTCAGGTCAGAACTCTCCTCCAAAAGATAGAGCCAGTCATTAACCCCCAAAGTTTCCAAGGACCTCCAAGGACAGGACCTCCTCTCCAGGCTTCAGCCGCTGGGAAGGGTGCATGCAAAGCAGGAAAGCTGAATAGCTACAGCTTTCTCTGGGTGACCATGAGCTTGGTAAGAGGCAAGAAACGTTTGCCTCACAGCCTGCACCGTGCTCCCTGATGCTTCTCCATCTCCTTCCAGTTACTCCAGAACATAGATTTGCATAAATACCTTGTTTTTAGGCTAGAGATGGAAGCTGTAAGCTTGTAATAGGTGACTTAGTGCCTGGCATAAATGTTTATAAGGATGAACTCATGGATGGATGGATGGGTGGGTAGGTGGGTGGATGGGTGGATGAAGGGGTAGATGAAGGGGTGGATGGATGGATGAATGAATGGATGGATGGATGGATGGATGGATGGATGGATGGGTAGGAAGATGAATGAAGGGGTAGATGGATGGTTGGATGAAGGACACAGGATGGCTAGTTATCCTAAGTACTTACTGGCAAGTGTTTGTACACTGCAGGCTTTTCAGAGGCTACTAGTTGATTACAGGGCCTGGTGTAAATTTTCTTTTAGTAAATATAGTAAATGCAGACCTACTTTCAGACTTTTCTAAAATTATGAAAGTAATAAAGCTTAATACAGATGTATAAAGGTACAAGGAAGAGATTACAGTGAAGCACTACCACCAAAGGGAGCCATGCATCCCACTCATTTTCTAAATTAGCATGGAGATCAGCATCACCTGGACATGCGCATGCACGCATGCACACACTCATGCCGAGAAAAGCACCAGTCTTCCTGTTGATTCTGTTAGCAGTTGTTGGATGACTCCGTGCCCGTGGGCCCTCCTGTCTGTAGTGACTCAGGGCCTGGAGGAACGTGAGACCCACCCTTCTCTAGGCTGTGCACAGCTACTCTCCCTCAGTAGGGTCATTTTCTTAACCCCTCATCCCCGTCCATTCCAGTACAAGGTAACAAATGAAGGGGAAATGTCATATCTAGGATCTTGGGAATATGAGGTCAGAAAGTGACATAAGGGGATGGGGCAGGACTGTCCCCTTCCCAGTGGCTCTTTCAAAAAAGAGATTTTCGGGCGCTGGTGGCGCACGCCTTTAATCCCAGCACTCGGGAAGCAGAGGCAGGTGGATCTCTGTGAGTTCAAGGGCAGCCTGGTCTACAAGAGCTAGTTCCAGGACAGGCTCCAAAGCTACAGAGAAACTCTGTCTCAAAAAACCAAAAAAAAAAAAAAGAGAGAGAGAGAGAGAGAGATTTTAAAATTCTTACGTGCATTAGTTTTCTTCTCCTCAAATCCCATGAACTTTCTTTGAACACATGAGTACCTGGTGCCCATGGAGGTCAGAAGAGGACATTAGGTACCCTGGAACTGGAGTTACTAAGTTGTGAGCCTCCATGTGGGTGCTGAACCCATCTTCTACAAGAAGAGCAGGTTTTCTCGGCAGCTGAAGTGTCTCTCTAGCTACCACAAATGGCTCTGTAGTCACACTCTTCTCCACTGTCTGCCCCACTCACCAATAGTGTCCTAACTTACATTGCTCTGGTAAATCCACCGAACATTCAGACCCCAGCCTGGGCTCCCTCGGGATGGCGAGGCTGAAAGTAGGAGGCGGCTCCTTCACACGGCTGACATCAGGAGTGTTCCATGCCAGAAACGCCGACAAACACATCCTGTGTCTTTCCACAATATCAGAATTTATTGCTAACAAACTCACAATGTTTGGTGACTGTAGTGGCAGTGGCCTATCATATAATCTGCCTTCCTTGGTTGCCTGACTAATGCAGACTCTTTATTCCAATCTTAATTACTAATATTACTCTCATATCACACAGCACACAGTAAAATGTGTGTGTGTGTGTGTCTACAGATGTGTATAAAAGGGTCACAATGAAAACAGGTTAAAGAGGTTGCAGCAAAGTTCAAGAGGGTTCAGAAGTGGGCTGAGAAAAAGCCTGAATTAAAACCAAACTGGATGCTGGACAGTGGTGGCGCATACCGTTAATCCCAGCACTCTGGAGATAGAGGTAGGCGAATCTGGTCTACAGAGCTAGTTCTAGGACAGGCGCCAAAGCTACAGAGAAACCCTGTCTCAAACAAACAAACAAAATAACAAAAACAGAAACAAAAACAAAAAAACCAGACTAAAGCCAGGAGGGAACTGTTGTCAGGTCTAACCATAGAGTGTGACTGCCAGGAGAAGGCTGAACCAGTGTTCGAGAGCAGGAATGAACCAGAAGTTGGAAAGGGACAAGTTAAGTTCAGGTCCAGGTAGGGAACAGGGAGACAAGCAGGCAGTCCCATTGGCTGTGTCAACAGCAGGAAGCTCGGCCCAAACCTTTAAGAATAAGGAGGGACTCCTTGGTCCTTGATGTACACAACAGATATCAGATGACAGGCTGGTCATCCAGGAGACAATGTGGGAAGGAAACCAGGGGACACTTCTAGTTGGTGCCTCCCATGGGCCACAGCAGCCACCAGCCAGGGCAAGGGAGCTGGAGGAGGCAGTCTAGAGACTCAGACAGAGAAAATATTCCATCGCTGTCTGTGGTACCTAAAGCTCTTTTTTTTATACCCCCTTCCTCCCCCCCCCCCCCGCCCCGTAGCCTTTAACTCCTGACCTTGACACTGGGGAGGGGTGAGAATACGACGAGTCCCACTGTCCTCTTCCAGGTTCCATCATGGAGAACGGGGTGAGTTCCTCCAGCACAGCTGACAAATCCCAGCAGCAGCCTCTGACCCCTAGTGTCCGGCTGGATGAAGGGGTCTCCGCCAGCACTGCTGTGGTTGGGGAGAGCCTGAAGCAGGAGTGTGACTCCTTGGGCCTTCCAATGGCCAGCAGCACCACCTCCAAGCCTTCTTCAACCTCACCCTCAAGTGCCCAGGCTCTTGCATGGTCAGGGCATCCCTCCAGAGGCTGCCGGGGTCTGCACACAGCCTTGCCCCCAGTGGTGATCTTATCCAAAGCTGCATACAGCCTGCTGGGATCCCAGAAGGGCGGCAGGATGCCACCCTCCTCGTCCCTGCTACCCCACGCCGATGTGGCCTGGGTGAGCTCCCTGCGGCCAGGCCTGCACAAGGACATGGGCAGCGAGGAGCAGTCCCTTTACTACCGCCAGTGGACCTCTGCCCGACAGCACCACGCTGACTACAACAACCAGCCAGACCCCGCCTCAGGCGCCCGGACCTTGCACCCGAGGCGCTTGCTGCTCACTGGTCCCCCCCAGGTAGGGAAGGAACAGGGCAGGCTTTGTCTTGGCTGTAGGGGGACAACTTGGGGGTTGGCAAGGGTGGCAGAAGACCTCATTCCGACCTCAGCTAAAGAGCCAAAGTGTGAAAGAAATCTCTTTTCTTCTTCCTTTCCCTCTCTTACCCTCCTCTACCCTTCCTCAATTAAAAATATCTCCATCAGGTGGGAAAGACTGGCTCCTATTTACAGTTCCTTAGGATCCTTTTCCGCATGCTCATTCGGCTGCTGGAGGTGGACGTGTATGATGAGGAGGAGATAAACACAGGTGAGGCTTGACACTATGGCCAAGGTCTGAGACCCAAGAGCCAAGGTTGCTTCACCCTCCGAATGTCTAGGTTAGCTAAGCTACAGAGTTATCATGAGATTAAAGACAAGATACTCAGCAAATAATTCCAAGTGAACTGTGGCTCTCAGCTTCTGGGGGCCTCTCTCCAGTGTGCAGCAAGCTGCTGGGCACAGGTGTTTCACCAGCTTTGGTAGGTGCCTAGATAGGTGAACCCTGTGGTTCTTCCAGCCTGCACTGTGCTCCTAGACATCACAGCCTTTGATTTTACCCAGCATGCGGCCACAGAGATGCTGCAGTGTCCCCCTGGGCTGTCACTAGCAGAAGGGCCTAGCTTTCTCCTTTTCCCATCACTCTGGTGACAGTTGAGTTAAAAGTGCACTGAATAGAACATGTCTGAAACCACAAGCAAAATGCCAACTGCAGTTCAAGGAATAAGTCAGCATAAAAATCAAATGTTATTTCTATTTAAAAGGTAATAGCTATACTTCTAATCTTGGACTTTTCCTCAAAGTAGTTTATGCTACTTAAAAAAAAATAAAACCTTACATTTTCTCCTGTGCACGGAAGAGGCGCATGGGCTGCAGTCAGTGAGTTTCCTCTTCCCAGCTCACGCTCCTCAGGACTTTGCTTGGGTCGTTAAGCCAGGTCCCTTTCCCACTGAGCTAGTCATTGGTTGCATTCTGAACTTACGTATGTATTAATAATAAACACCATCTATTGCACACATATCATGTACCTGCTGCTGTCTTAGCACCTGGAACACCCCATTCCTCACATCTCTAAGACCTGCATGAGCCTGGCACATTAAGAGGTGAGTTTGTGCCTAGAGACGTAAAGTACTAAGGTGTGGGACAAGGAGTCAAGCTCTGCAAATGCCCAAAGGCTACAGCGATGCCTGGGCAAAGATTCTGACTTCACTGCTCCTGGGGATCTGTGAGGGGGCGGGAGGGGATGAAGGTGTAACATACTGCATCCTAAAATTTCAGGCAGCTTCAGGCCTAGTCACCAGGCTGTAATCCCAGTTAAGGCAGGAGGGGGATGCCATCAAGGCTTGCCTGGGACCTGGTCAACTTATTGAGAACCTGTATTATTCAGGGTTCTCTAATGAGTCTGTATATATTAAAAGGTGATTTATTAGAGTGGTTCCAGGTTGTAGTCTGCCTAGTCCAGCAATGCTGTCTCCTGATAGAAAGGTCAATAATCTGGAGCTGGAGAGATGGCTCAGTGGTTAAGAGCACTGCCTGCTCTTCCGAAGGTCCTGAGTTCAGTTCCCAGTAACCACATGGTGGCTCACAACCATCAGTAATGAGATCTGGTGCCCTCTTCTGGCCTGCAAGCATATATGCAGGCAGAATGTTGTATACATAAATAAATAAATAAATCTTTAAAAAAAAAAGTCAAGAATTTGACAGCTGTCCAGTCCACAGGCTGAATCTCTCAGCTGGTTTTTGATCTACATTGGAATCTAAAAGAAGTAGGAAGTAATGCCTCAGTAGTAGGATAAATAAGCTTGCTAGCAAGAGTGAGAGCAAGCAGGCAAAAGCAAAAGATCCTTTTTTCCATATCCTTTGATGTACACTGCCACCAGGTGTGGCCCAGATTTAAGGTGGATCTTATGACCTCGAATAACCCAGTCAAGAAAATCCTTCACAGGTGTGCCCAGCTGCATGGGTTTTTTATTGATTTCAGATGCAGTCAAACTGACAACCATGATTAGCAGTCCTTGTCTCAGGTTTTCATAGACAGTGCGAGGGCCATGGCTCGGTGGTAGAAAGAACAATAACAGAATCATTCCAGAGCTAAAGCTGAGAATTTTGATCATCCAAATAAGTACGTGTTATGGAGCACCACGAGACTCTGGTCTTACGGGTTAGGCATCTGTGAACTGAGCTAGTGTGAGTCTGTGAACTACTCAGGGTGAGTAAGGGGAAATACCCTTCCCAGCAAGTCTGAAGGAATGGTTCTGGTTCCTTCTTCTTTGGGATAAGAACTTGTTTCAGAGCTGGAGAGATGGCTCAGATGTTAAGAGCATTTACTGCTCTTCAAGAAGACTAGGGTTCAATTCCCAACATCCACGTGGCAGCTCACAACTGTCTTAACCCCAGTCCCAGGGGATCTGCCCCCCCCTCATACAGACACACATGCAGGCCCTTAAAATAAATAAATTAATTAAAAATAAAAAAGGGAGCGCTCATTTCTTAAAAGTGCCTTTGTCACAACATCCCAGGCTTTGTGCTTCAGAGTGGTGGGAAGGAGGGAGAAAGTGGGTCCACCTGTCCTGTGCCCTGCCCTGCCCTAGATCACAATGAAAACTGCGGAGTGAGCAAGTCAGAGCACGAGCCCTGGCCTGACATTGAGACCTTCAGCAAAATGCCCTTTGACGTCAGTGTGCATGACCCCAAGTACAGTCTGATGAGCCTGGTCTACACTGAGAAGCTGGCTGGGCTCAAACAAGGTGGGTGCATGCAGAGCCAGGCTATGAAGTTTTCGAGGGGACTCTAAAGCAGGGTTTGGGTAGGGGAGGGAGTAATTCTGTTTTTCACTCTTACACATGAACACACATACATCTTGATTTTTAAACTTGCTTATCAGGGCTCAAATTATATAGCCCTTTGAGTCTGGCAGTGGTGGCACACGCCTTTAATCCCAGCACTCGGGAGGCAGAGGCAGGTGGATCTCTGTGAGTTTGAGGCCAGTCTGGTCTACAGAGTGAGTTCCAAAGCTACAGAGAAACCCTGTCTCAAAAAAGAACATATATATACACATACACACACACACACATGTATACATACATATATATATATGTATGTATGTGTATAGTCCTCTGAGATGTCCGTATGAGAAATAAACATTTCTTTCTAAGCTTTATGTGCATGCTATGGAAATAACAGTTTCTCATCCCCTTATACACAGAAGTAATAAAGGAATATAAAGTTGAGGAGCCCCGTAAACGAGAAACCATGTCTATGATGCTGACCAAATATGCGGCCTACAACACCTTCCACCACTGTGAGCAGTGCCACCAGTATATGGACTTCACACCCACCTCCCAGGTGCAGCCCGCTTTGCCCTTGTGGGACTCTGTTGCCAGTATGAACCTTGTATGTACGGGGGACAGGGAGGATGAAACCTTCAGGCCCTAGAAAAAGAGAATATAAACTATTAGCAGTTGTCTCTTCCTCCAATGTGCTTAGTACAGGAGCTCACTGTTCCAGGCTGGCCTCGAATTCACAATCCTCCTGTATACTGAACACAATTATAGGCGTGCCTACCGTGCCTGGTTTTATTTTCTCGTATTTTGGGCATTAGGGATACATCTCAGGGCCTTGAAAATGATTGTTAGACATTCTCGCATCCCCAGCCCCTTTGGCATCTTTACACACAAAAGGAGGAAACAGCAGTGTTGACAGCGGCGCCCCACTTTGGGAGAAGCTCCATGTCATTTCCCCATTTCTCTTCTTGAATTTTATGTCTTGGCACTGAGCACCTGGGACCCTGTTGCTTCAATAGGCTGTGCTGAGCAAATTCCCCAAACCAGTCACTGTTGTATCCATTCTTGGAAGGCTACTAGTCATGCATGTATGAAGTGGTTCCCTCACTCCACCATTGTGGGCCCTAGGGCAAGCCCTGCTGAGCAACCCACTGGCCCTGTTCACAGTTCTTCACAGGATATAGAAGAAACAAGTACCTTGGCCTATAAATTATGTGTTTAGAAATTTCCTACATAGAATCTCCTGACATAGTTTCTGTGTGACTACAGTACAAGTAATAGATCCCCTCATTGGTGATGTGGAACTAGAATTTATGGGAAGAACTTTGATTATTTTTTTCTGAAATGTAATATTTGGGTTAAAACTATTAGGAAACCTACCTGGATTTTAGGTGCTGATAAAAATTTATTATCTATTAAATCAATTATTGGCTTCATTGTATAGCCCATAAAGAGTTATCTTATAATTATTCATGGAGACGGATTCCTGGACATGTGAACTTCCCAGCAACCTTTACAGACAGGTTAGATATACTTGGCTTTTATGAGTCACGTGGTCTTTCCCTGATGTCAGAGTTGTGCACCAAGTGTTGGAAATGTTTCACTGTCCACTATAACCAGAAAAGATGGAGCCACAGGCACGCTTTTAATTCTAGCCCTGCTCTCTAAGAGCTGAAACTTAACGTGTCCACTGATTCACAGAGCAGAGTCCTCTGTGCCTGGGGCCTTTGAGGAATGTGCATATAGCAGGGCAGCCATAGGGATATTTGTCTTTCAGACTGAGCATCTGTCAAGTTTATGAGGAATAAAGACAGTCAATGCCAAGAGTGACTCTTGTAGAGGCTCTACCAGGACTCTACACTTGGTTCCTGCAGCAGTGACAGCTAGCAAATGATACAGCCTTTTCCACATTACCCCTCACAGCCAGAATGTCTGGAGGGACTTACTATGTCAGCTGTTTGTATCAAAAATCTGAAAGAATGGCCTGGAAGTCAGGAGACCATATACTGACCATCCCTCTCTGTTTCTGCAAATCTAGATATCTGACTCTACCCTTCATGCATTCACATTTTCTTCTTCTATGCTGGGAGAAGAAGTCCAGCTCTATTTCATCATTCCAAAGTCCAAAGAGAGTCATTTTGTCTTCAGCAAACAGGGTAGACACCTGGAAAGTATGCGGCTGCCCCTGGTTTCGGACAAGGTGGGCTAGAGTTTTTGGGTGTGAGGGCTTTGGGGCCCTAGGTGGGGTCCTCCAAGATTCTCACATCTGAGGGTTTTACTTTCCCATTTTGCTCTCATTTGTTTTCCTTTCACAGAATCTAAATGCAGTCAAGAGCCCTATTTTCACTCCTTCCAGTGGTCGCCACGAGCACGGACTCCTAAACCTTTTCCATGCCATGGAGGGCATCAGCCATCTTCACCTCCTGGTGGTTAAAGAATACGAGATGCCACTGTACCGAAAGTACTGGCCCAACCACATCATGCTAGTGCTTCCCGGCATGTTCAATAATGCAGGCGTGGGTAAGACGGGAAAGACGATCGGAACTCATTCCCTTGGCCGCATCTTCCAAACGTTGCTCTGGGATTGACTTGTCCTCCTGACCATGGGTCTTTTAATTCTGAGTTATTCCTTCTCCCATTTTGTAACTTTGTAGACCTTAACATTTTTGTTCAAGTTTACAGAATTTTTATTTGTTTGTTTTGTTTTTGTTTTTCGAGACAGGGCTTCTCTGTAGCTTTGGAGCCTGTCCTGGAACTAGCACTTGTAGACCAGGCTGGCCTCGAACTCACAGAGATCCTCCTGCCTCTGCCTCCCGAGTGCTGGGATTAAAGGCATGTGCCACCACCGCCCCGCAAGTTTACAGAATTTTTAACTTCTGAGGACCAGTAAGTACTAAGTCGCTGGAATACTGAACACCCTGGGACGGGACAGGGAGTCTTCATAGTGTGGACTCCCAATGTTCCTGGGCTGGACATTCTAGGGCCAGAATGTATCCATGAGAAATGTTCCTAGGAGGGAGGTGACAATGTATGTGATTTAGAGGGCTCCCTTCTGTGTCTCCTGTTAAGGGCACAAGGCAAATTCTAGTCCTGTCAAGGAACTGAAAGCATTTAGGTTATGGAAGTATTTTAATTAATTATTGTATGGTAAGGGTGCAACTTTAGCTTTTCATGTGGTATCCAGGTGTTCCAACACTACTGTTAAAAAGACATATTCTCCCCTGTGAATGGCATTGGCACCCTTGTCATATATGAGAGGGCTTATTTCTTGGCTCTCTACAGGTCGGTCTTTATGTCACTAACACATGGCTTTAGGTTTTGAAAGGAGGAAGTATAAAACCTGCACCTTTTAAAAACTTCAGACATATTTGCATACTTGTATGGACTATAATATGATAATGTATGTAACATATAATCAAATCAGTGTACATACTTTCTCTAAATAGGAATCACTCTCACGTATTTGGAGTTTGTATTCTTCCAGTCATTTTGATATGTATAGTGTTGTTTTAATCAAGTTCATCAACTATGCTATAGAAAACTAGAATTAACTCATCCTGGCTGGGGCTCTTTGCTAGACTCCTTCGCACCTCTTCCTCTCTGCCCTTCCCAAGTTTCTCCACTGAGCTCTTCTCAGATGAGAATGAACAGTACTCTCCTTCTGTTTCTGGCTGGATTCATCTATGTAACATCCTTCAGTTTCATCCATGTTGCTACAAGTGTACAGGGTTTCTCTGTGTAGCCCTGGCTGTCTGGAATTGCTATAGACCAGGCTGGCCTTGAACTCAGATATCCACCTACCCTCTGCCTATTGAGTGCTACGATTAAAAGTGTGTACCACAACGGCCAGCATTTTTTTTAACAAGCCAATTTTTGTTCATTTCTTACATTTGAAATACTTGATGACATCCCTAGCCTGAGATTCTTTGCCACAGTCCGTTTAAAAAAAAAAACAAAAACAACAAACATGTAGCCAGGCGGTAGTAGCACATGCCTTTATTTATATTGTATTTATCTATGGGAATCTAGGTTGATCTCATTACTGAAGATGTTGTGAATAGACATGGGGCTGCAAGTGTCTCTTCAGTATAAGGGTTATATCTCTTGGATATGCGCCCACCAGGGGACTTGCTGGCTCACATGGCACTTCCAGGTTCAGTTTGCTTTAGGTCTGTGCACATTTTCTATAATAGCTGCCCCACCAGCTTACAAGAGACCCCTTCCCTCTGCATTCTTGTCACCATCGATTAGTTACTTCAACGATACATCTTGGAGACAGTCATTCTGAGGTGAGATGCTATCACTGTAGTTTTGAGTTGCATTCCTTGATGGTTAGTGATATTGAGCATTTTATGTACTTTTAGGCTATTTGGAGTCTTTGTTTTGTAGACATCTTGCTAGGTAGCCATGACCAGTTTTGAACCGGCGATTCTCTTGTCTAAACTTCTTAAGTGCTCGGAGTAAAGTTGTGCACCATCAATCCAAGTCAGCCACTTGCTTTTTTTCTGTCTTTCTTTCTTCCTTTTTTCTTTCTTTTTTTATTTTTTGAGACAGGGTTTCTCTGTGTAGTCCTGGCTGTCCTGAAACTCAGTCTATAGACCAGGCTGGTGTTGAGCTCAGAGATCCACCTGCCTCTAACTCCAAGTATGGGTGGGATTAAAGGCGTGCACTACCACCTCCTGGCTGCAGCCCACATTCTAGCTGCATTATTTGTTACTCAGCTCTTTGAGCTCCTTATGTGCTCTAGATATTAATCCCCTGTTGAATCAGTAATCTGCAAATATTTTGTCCCATTCTGTACACTTTCTCTTACCTAGATTGCCTCATCTTTGTTGTTTGCTGTGCTTCAAAAGCTTTTTAGTTTGATATAATCCAACTTATCTATTTTCACCTTTTGAGCTGCTTATAATCATTGCCTACATCAGTAAGACTTCCACTTTGGCTGCAATTTGAGGTGCCCTCCGATTCCATTAAGGATAGATTTTTTCCATTTCTATGAAAAAATGGTAAGTTCATTAAATTACTGATCCTTTGAAATATGGTTATCTATAAAACATGTTTTATAACTATGAACATTGGGCATCTTTCCATTTATTGGCATATCCTTTTATTTTCTTCAATATTTTGTTTCTCACTGTACTATCTTCTGCCTCCTTGATTAAGTATATTCCTAAGTATTCTACTTTTTCATGCTATAACAGAACTAAATTCCTGAGACTGTTCCTTTTAAATTGCTGAATTCTCTTATTAGTTCTAACAGTTTCCTGTGTATTTTTTCCACATATGCTATATTGTTGGGGAACATCATTTTACTATTTCTGTTTGAGATCATTTTCCCTTTCTTGCCTATGTGCTCTGGCTAGACATCGTTTTCTTGTTCCTGACCATAGCTGGAAAACCTTTGCTCTTTCTTCACTGACTGCCATGTTGCTGTCCTTTTGTCCTGTGTGGTCCATACTGTGCTGAGAATGCAAACACAGACTCTTGAGGGGGAGATGTTCCTAAGTCCTAGTATTACCTTGAGCTAACCCTGTTTGGGGTTCTTCCGTACATTAACTAGCCCTTTTTGTTATAATCTACATTTTATTTCATTTTAGGGTGGCCCACTTATAAAATTTAGCTAGCTGGGTGGGAGCACACACCTTTAATTCCAGCACTTGGGGAGGTGGGCAGATCTCTGTGAATTTGAGGACAGCATGGTCTACAGAGCTAGCTCCAGGACAGGCTCCAAAGCTACACAGAGAAACCTTGTCTTGAAAAACCAATAGTAATAATAATAAAACAAATAAAGTTTAGCTAATTCCTCTTACAACTAACATTCTGTAGAGTGTATGTCACATGCTAAGCACCATGCTGACCACATGTAACTTTGCCATCACTTCTGTAGAGGGGAGGAAGCCAAAGCTCAATAGAATTAACTCATTCAGTCACAAGACTACCCTCAGGCAGCTCTCTCTGTCTCTGGCCTATTCTCTTGCTCTGTACCACGTATCTACTGTTCTATCCTATCCTTTGCACAATTCAGATCTAGGATGGGTGCCTGTTTCCAGAATCACCATAGGTGCTGTTAAACTCTTCATTCATCAAGGCTCTGTCTTCCTCTCTGATGGATGTGCAAGTGGCTGTCTCTAAGAGCAAGGCCCTACACTAATATCATTTACTGTATGCCGTGTCCTTTGTCATATCAGGGAAATGGAATTCTTGAAGTATATTCCTCAGATTTGTTTCTGGCCATTCAGTAGACTTAACTCAAGTGAATCTCTAGTAATGGACTCCAGGCATCTGTATTTTAAAATACATTTCCAGTGACTCTTTTGGAGATTTTTTTTATTTATTTATTTATTTTCCATACATTGTTTTGTTTTATTTTTTTCCATTCAAGAACATAATTAAAGAAATAAAAATTTTTTTTCCTTTCTTCCCCTTCTCCCGGTCCCCTCCCACTACCCCCCACCCCTCCTCCCTCCCCCTTCTTCCTTGAAAGAGGGCATGGTGCCCTGCCCTGTTGGAAGTCCAAGGCCCACCCCCATCCCTCCTGGCCTAGGAAGGAGTGCATTCAAAAAGACTCGGTTCTCAAAAAGTTAATACATGCAGAA
>PVIU01008450.1:0-23167 GCA_004026605.1 Ondatra zibethicus
TTGAAGAGCAGAAGGAGGGAGAAGATGAACACAGAAGTCAGAACCGCAAGGGATTCGTCCACCCATTGAGATGGTGTGCCCGATCTAGTGGGAGCTCACCAAGGCCAGCTGGACTGGGACTGAACGAGCATGTGATCGAAACAGACTCTCTGAATATGACTGACAATGGGGACTGACTGAGAAGCCAATGATAATGGCAGTGGGATTTGATTCTACTGCATGTACTGGCTTTTTGGGATCCTAGTCAGTTTGGATTCACACCTTCCTAGGCCTGGATGGAGGCGAGAGGGCCTTCCCACCCATCCTTAATCATTCTATTTCTCCCTTCCAGGGATAGCCATCCCTCTCCACTAAGCACTTACTCTTACATATCGTCTGTTGTTATAGGTATAATAACCTTATTATTGAAAGTTTAATAGTTAATATTAACAAATAAGATAATAAGATTATGTCTTTTTGGGTCCATGCTATCACAGTCAGGATTAATTTTTTTCAAGCTCCATATATTTCTCTGTGAATTTCATGATTGTACTTTTAAAGAGCAAAATTCTGTTGTGGAAACATATCACATGTTTTTACCCAAATTCTGACAATTATGATTAGAGTAGCATTGAACATAGCTAAGCCAGTGTCTTTGCAGTAAGATGTAGAGTAATTTGGGTACATGCCCAAGAGTAGTATAGCTGGAACCTGTGGTAGATATATTTCAGGCTTCCAGGAGAACCATCACACTCTTTTCCATAAACACTATACAAATTTGCACTTCAAGTAATTAATGGGTATTTTTCCTTTTTTGCATCCTCAGCAGCATGAGTCATTATTTGTTTTATTGATGTGACTACTGCTAGATGAAATATCAATGTAGGTGATTTGCATTTCATAGATTAGTACTGATGCTAAACATTTCATTAAGTGCTTCTCAGCCTTTGTGTTTCTTCTTTTGAGAATTCTCTGTTTAGATCTATGTCTAGTACCTAATTTAATTGAGCCATTTGTTTTCTTGACATCCAGTTTTTGGAGTACTTTTTATATTTTGGATATTATTCCTCTATCACATGTACAATTGATAAAAACATCACTTATGTTGTCTGTCTCTTTGATCAAATGTCTTTTTATTTGGTAATAGAGACCACTAACAGAGTTTTCAATGAGTATTGATTGTTTATACCCATTATTTTGTAGTTGTGGTATTTTTTTTATTGCCACTCTTTTTATTTTCTGCTCTGAGATTATTTTTTCCTTGTGTATTCTTGTGTGAGGGTCACATCTTCAGATTAGAGCTTTCCTTATCTTGATTTCTGTAGAGCTGTGTTTTTAAATAGATATAGCTTAAATTTGAATATGTCATAGAAGATATTCTTGTTCTTATTATGATTGAAAGCTCTGCTGGGCAAAGAATTTTGGGCTTGTACCTGTGGTCTCTGAGACTTTGGAGACCATCTACCCAAGCCCTTCTTGTTTTTAGAGTACCCACTGAGAAACTGGTTGTTATTCTAATGGTCCCATCTCATGTTACTAGTTATTGTCCATTATAGGTTTTAATATTCCTTTTTTGTTCTATATTTGAGTTTTGATTACTATATGTCATGAGGAAATTCTTTTTTGGTCCTGTTTATTTGGTGTTCTGTATCTTGATAGGCACCTAATACTTACATTTGGGCAAATTATCTTCTATGATTTTTTGAACATTATTTCTGTTCTATTAACTGTCTTCTGTATCTTTCTATTCCTCTTATTATTAAATTTGGTATTTAACAGTGTCCCAGGTTTCCTGGAGGCTTAGTGCCCAAAATGTTTTAGATTAAACATTTGCTTTCATTGAGGTATGAATTTTTTCTATTTTATGTTCAAATGCCCAAGATTCTCACTTTTATCTCTTCTCTTCTCTTGGTGAGGCTCTTGCTTCTGAGTAATCTCTTCAAGTCTAAAATTTTCTTTTATTTGCAACATAACATTTTTATTCTACTTTTAACACAGTTGGCCTTTTGTTTAGTGGTTCCATTTCCATTTCTGTGTTGTTAACAGTTTTCTTCATTTCATTCTAATGCTTGTACGGGTTTTCATAGATTTCAATAATGGATTTATTCATAGCCTATTTAAGGTTCTTGAATACAATATTTATTAGAACAATAATATATTATATTCATTGATATATTTTATCAATATAATTTATTCATTTATTTTGCATTCCAACCCCAGTTTCCTATCTCTCCTCTTCTCCCATTACCTCTCCAATTCAATCCTCCTCTGCTTCTGTTCTTAGCAGCTATTTCAAATTTTTGTCTTTTCTACAGTTGTATTGCAACTACTGTAGTAAGGTTGATTGGCTTTAAATGAAACATATTTTCCTATGTTTAATCGCTTTTGCTTTTATTCTGGGGTGTAGAGATCTGGGTTTGAGGTGATTTTCATGTCAATTCCAGTAATATTTCTCCAAATAGTATAAGCAAAATGTGTAATGGCATCAATAATAGAGTCTTACTTTCAAGTTTTGTTGAACAACTAAGAGGATTGATGATTATAGCCTGTATCAATTGGGGATCGATTGGTCACTCTATAAATATACCCCTCCTTCTCCAATTCACCATATATATACTCCAAACAATTTTATGTTCCCTATATTTCTCTTTCTCTTTATCTGTTTTTTTCCTCTCCTTTTTTCTTTTCTTCTCTTTCTTTATCTATCATTGAGCCCAATTTTGTTGGTCATCCACTTGTTCTGGGGTCTATCTTGGACTGTGATGGATATAACAAAGGACCCAACATTAAAGAAAATTAAGAATAAGATTAATAGCCAAGCAATAGCAACCATACCAAGCAGATACCTTCCTTCTGCTGTCACAACCACTATGAGCACACATGTACATTTGCCTTATTATATTTAGAAAACAATACTTCCTGACAATATTTTACTGCCTCCGACTTACAATTTTTGCCTTTCTCTTCTGTGACAATCCCAAAACCTTAAAGTGAGGAGTGTGATAAAGATATTCCACTTAGGGTTGAGCACTCTGAAGTATCTTATTCTCTTCATGTTGAAGATTTATGGGAATCTCTTTTAATCACCATCTATTAAAAGAAAAAGCTTCCATGATGCGAGCTGAGAGATATACTTATCAATAAACATGCCAATAGTTAATTGGGAGTCATTTTAATGGCATCTTATTTTAGCGAACTAAGAGCCATAGGATGCATACTTATCTAAATTTCTTGTTCTCATTTACAGTATAAGTTTTGGTTCCATTTCACAGATAATCTCTTAATTTCCAGCAGAAATTGGGTGGATATACTGTAATATCGATGTCACTATTCACCAGTGAATATATGTTGCCAGTCATGTCATTATTATAGATCACAAAAATAGGTGGCTAGATGATATTTGTGATTACACTTCTCTGGTAGTGTACCTGACAGCTTTCAGTTCTGTGAAAGCTAAGCAGTGAAAATGAATGGGTACCAGATTGATTTCTCTATGTTTATTATTCAAGAATATGAAGTCTTCAGCAACAAAATCTTACTCTTAGGTTTTGGAGGGTAACCAAGAACAATAGTCTATAATATTTGGGTCTCCATGAAACCCTGACTAGCCCAATCAAACAGAGGTAAACCACTTCTAATACTGAGTTTTTATTTGATATATTTTCTTTTAACTAAATGTGTCTTTGAATTATTCTTTTGGAGAGAATGTTTATAAATGCCACATTCCAATTTTATAAATAGTTTATAGTTAAAACTTTCAATAAGACTTTTAATTTCTTAAACATTTAATTTATGTTCATATTAATTGAATGCTCAGTAAAAATTCAGTTAAATACTATGGGTACTGAAGATATTCACACTAACATACTTTTAATTATATATGAAATCTGCTTTTATTCTATGCTATAAATGTAGGAAGTAGGATATCTTTAAAATTGTATTATAGCATATTTATTTGAACAAAGAGTGATGTATAGTGTATAAGTACTGTTTTGTTCCTAGAATGAACTTTGTTCATCCTTCCTTATAGAAGTTAGCTCGATTTGGGAAATAACTAGGCTAGCTAGAAGATAAACAATTATATTTTTATTTATTTTAAGGGAAAAAACTCATGAAACAGGAATAAAAAGTTCAAGTTCAGCCATGCAACGAGGGAACCACAAAGAGACAGCACCTGGGTCGTGTACCCATTTTTCTCCATGTCTCAGGAAGCCACACCCTAACTGAGTTCCACCTCTTGAAGATAATTGGTTAAAAAGGCTTTCCCATCACCTCCCCCTTTGTCTAAACAAGAGCCATCCAAAACCAATACAAAACTATATAAAATAGGAATAGATATCAAGTATAAAATTGCAAACAACATAAGCAATATTAAGCAAGAAACACGTGATAAATGTTTTAATAAACATCCTATTTTAAAGAGTCTAGGTCTTTCATTAGAAATAGGCTTAGCTAAATCATAAGAGGAAGGTAATTATGACAATCTAAACTTCAAACACATCAGAGGCCTGAGAAGGTAGATAATATTACTTGAGTTGAGCAGTATATGATGGAGACAATTGGCTACCTGAGCAATCACCCAAAGTTTCATTTGCAATGTTGAAGCAACCAACTTTGGCTAAGGCCTAGTATAACTGACAGACCATTTTAGAGGCAGGTAATTTTTCTGAACCATCTTACCCTGTCTTGGCAAGGTTTGGCAGTCCTTTTCTTTGTGTCCTGCTTATTCAGTCTGGATTCCATGTATTTTGTCAGTGGTTGAGGCATGGGCAGTTCCTTGCCCAAAAGCCAATTGTGCAAAAAAGAAAACCAACTCCAACTGGAGTGTCTTTGGTGCTCAACAGTCTCTTGAGAATAGATTGGTGCTGTCAGGAGCAATCATATTTCATGTCAACATAACCCTAAGTTATTTAAATACCATGGTCTACAGATCCTTGAAATGGTTGAAGATTACGTATCCAGGCAAAATACAATCTTTATGTATCTAAAATATCTAATTAATCTGACTATATATAAAATAAATATGAGCAAATACTGATCTATAATATTTAATACCTATATAACTTAAAGACTAAGACTTCATGTAAGAATAATAAATAATCTGTAAACAAATGTATAGCAAATGAGGACAAAGACCTCAAAACATAAACAATATATAAGCATCTTGATCAGAGATAAGAATAATATATAATGTAATATGAAAATATATCCTAAAAGTTGTATCAATATCCAAACTGTTCTAAACAGAGGTAAAAAACATTCATGTATATACAATCTAACAATAACTTTGCATAGGTGTACCTATATTATAACAAAAATACAAAATATAATTTGAACTTGTATCAATATACAAAACAATATCAATGTAAATTATTCATAAATAATAGCTCATAAGTATTCACTCTATTACCCACTATTATTATCCTTTTTTTTAAAATCTCTGAATCTACATTGTTGGGCACCAACTGTAGAATTTAGCTCAATTCAGAAATAACCAGGCTAGCTAAAAGATAAACAATTATATTTTTATTTATTATAATGAAAAAAAAATTCAAGAAACAGGAATGAGAAGTCCAAGCTCAGCCCTTCCACAAGGGAACCACAAAGAAACTGCACCTGGGCTGTGCACACATTTTTCTTCAATTCTAGAAAGCCACATCCTAACTTGCTAACACCTCTTGAAGATAATTGGTTAACACAGCTTTCTCATCACTTCCTCATGACTGTTTTAGTGTTTTCTGGTAAAATATACCTTAGTTAGGTTTTCAGTTTTAGTTCAATTATTAAGCTACATAATGTTTTAAAGATTTGTTTTCTTTTTAAAAGTTTGGTTTAAGCAAAAAAAACAAACATTTTTTTAAAACAAGGCAAGTTTATAAACAAAGGTTGACCACAATTTCTTGCTTACCATTGCTTCTATCAGATAGAAGGAAAACATTCCTTACTTAAAGAAGTAGGTAAACTACATTGCAGCATCGTGAAAGAGAAAGAGAGGGGCAAGGATTTTACAATTTTATTTTGCCTTGTTTTATTTGCTTTTGTTAGTTAACTGACATTTTAGAGTCTCTGTTTAATAAGAACAGACATCCAGTTTTATATGTAATCTTGAATACAATAGTGAAATTATAGATCAAATGGTCATTTTTAAAACATAGTCAGAAACACAACAGAGAAATAAAGCAATTTTAGCAGCTGTCAAGATATGCTACTTTCCTGAAGTCTCTGATTTTATCCATTTTCTAGTTTGCACATACATAAAATCACCAGCAAAAAATACATTTCAACCACAATACAAAGAATTGAGCATGGAGGGGCAATATTTGCAGTCTACAATACAATATTTTAAGACCAGTCATTTTAGTGAATAATCTCTATTTATGACCAGGATCCATAATACCCTTTCTTGATGAATGTCTTTTCACAAGGACTTATCAGGAGAACATATCTATCATTACCTTTTTCCTCCACATCCCAGATTTGTTTTTTCATAGTTATAAAGGTAATATTTAAAGGAATAAATAATAAAAATTCAAGACCATCTTCTACTTCCTGTTGGTGGGAATAAATTTAGTGTTCTGCCCTGCATGGCGATCTTCTCAGACTTTGTACATGGATACATAGTGTGGGGTACAATAAGTTTTTTTGCTTAATTTATAGACAGGGCTGAATTTTTAATCCCAACATATGCATCTATTTGTACATATATTCTTTTTATATTGACAGTAAAGTTGAAGTGCTTATATTTGAAAAGACTGACTTTAAAGTGTTTTATAAAGACAAAAACATGACTAACAAAGAAATCTTTTAAGGTTGCAAGATTAAAAAGATCACAAAATATTTGAATTTCATAAAATATCAAGAGCTATAAACAAATCTTAAAGTGATCCAAATCTGAGCCAATTCTACTTATTGTCCTATTATTTCCTAAATCACAATTTTTTGATTATGTATAGGGAGACCTAACACTGTCTTTGAATTATCCAATCTGGTAGGAATATGTTTGACTTAAAACTTTCAGAGGCTTTCCTTATGCCAAACAGTCTTAACTATTCTTCTGGAAATAAAGTAGTCACATTTTAGAAATCAATCAACTCTCCCTTTAGGATGTTGGAGGAGGCCACTTGTTCATCCTGGCTACCCAGAACCAAAATAATCACATAGAAAACTGTATTAATTAAATCACTGCTTGGCTCATGAGCTCTAACTTCTTATTGGCTAGTTCTTACATCTTAATTTAACCCATTTCAAGTAATCTGTGCATCACCATGAGGTCTTAGCTTACCAGCAAAGTTTTGGCACATCTGTCTCCAGTGGCTTTATGGCTTCTCTCTCTGACTCCACCCTTCTCCCAGCATTCAGTTCCATCTTCCCGGCCTACCTAAGTTCTGCCCTGCTATAGGTCCAAATCAGTTTCTTTATTAACCAATGAAAGCAACACATAGACAGAAGGATGTTCTGCACCATTAGGAGACAAGCTGCCATGAAACCTTCACAGACACCCCCAGGAAAATCTACTTAATTTTGAAGACCACTGCAATGTTGGGTGTGGTTATCACTGTAACTTTTGCCTTAAGAGACCATGCTTATGCTAAATAAGGTCCCTATATCATACATAGGATCTAGTGTACTCTATTCACTACAACAACCCTCATGATCTCTAGAAAATTTTGTTCTCAGTTAATGTGAATGGTGATGATATCACAGAACTTGGCCCACTTGGGGCATGAAGAGAACTGACAGACCTTCTTGATCACTCAGCTAAGAAACTGTAATTAAAAGTGCAGATGCACAATCCTGTTGTACAATCACGCAGTCTCTTAGTCCATTCTACATCCACTTAAGAGACTGCTTTTTGATAATATCTCTGCAGCTCTTTCTTAATGGCTGTTTTTTTATTAATGTGTGGTCTTGATTGGAGAAAGAACTAGCTGGAAAGATTACTCTAGAGAAAACCCTACAACCTTGCTGCAGGAGCTCCTTCCACTCCTTCAGCCAATAGCCTTTAAGATACCGGCCCACTTGGGCATGGTTTCTTTTGCTTTAAAAAGCAGCGGTAGCCCTGCTCTCTCTCTCTTGCTTCCATCTCCATTTCTGGCTACTAGACTTGTTCCTGGTCATGCAGATGGCTGTTGTCTAGGACAGTGATCTGTAAGTTTTCTCCTTAAATAAATAACCCTTTTATTAATCATAATTCCAAACTGATGTGGGATTGTTTTGTGACTTACATCTACACCTAGCACTCACATGGATTTAAACTCCATGCCTCCCAGGCTCCATGGGCCCGGACAGTCTCTGCCTGCCAGGTTTGCTCTTTCCTGAGTAGTTTTTAAATCCCTGTCTTAGTGCAGTACCTATGCAATGCAAGTCAGAGCACAAGCGATTGCCAAACCCTACAACCTCTAGGGGTGACTTTTTGTTGCTTATGTGGTGGCATATGTGGCTTCCGGTTGCTGTACTCTGCCCCTGGATTCTGGGTTTCTGGCTCCGTGTATGGAATTGATTTAATTACATTTACTTTGTTGAGAAACTCAAATTTCCCAGTCTTTAACAAATACCAAGGTGGACACTGAAACAGGACCATTTCTGTCACCTTTGCATTGATTCTAGTCATGATGTGGCAACAGTGCCACCTGCTGGATAACAGGTAATATGTCGTTTTCATTTCCAATGCAAAATCACACAAGGCTTATATGACCATTGGGATACCTCAATTTACTGGTTACTATGTTTCAGTTTTCTTCTCCATATTCTATCATTAAAGAAGAATATGGCACTCTGAGGAATGATATAATCTTTATGGGCTAATAATGAACAGCTAGTTGACAGGATTAAAATAATTGAAAATCAGAGGTTATCTGATCAAGTGAATACTATGATAGACAGAACTGACTCCATATATAAGGGTATTGTAAGCAATTTCCTAAGTCAATAATCTACCATTACATGGATGACATGTTGTTATCTGATTCAAATATAGATACTTTAGAAAGAATGTTTGAAGAAGTAAAGAAAATCTTGCCTAAATGGGGATTACAAATTGCTCCTAAATGATTCAAAGAGGAGATTCTGTTAATAACCTACGTTACAGAAAAGGTTTACAGAAAGTTAGAACACAAAAGGCACAAATTAGGAGAGACCAGTTACAGACTCTTAATGACTTTTACAGATTGTTAGGAGACATCTCCAGTCTATGACTGGCTGTTGGGATAACACCTGATCTAATAATTCATTTAAACAAAACCTTAGATGGTGATAAAGACTTGAATAGTCCCAGAGAATTAACAGCTGATGCAAATAAATCAGGGAAGGAAGGTTACAAATCAGAAGAATTGAGTAAGGTTTAAAAAAAAGCCCTTATAATTCTGTCTAGAAGGAAGAATTATATGCCATTCTTATGGTGCTAAGGGATTTTAAAGAACCTCTTAATATAGTTACTGATTCACAATATACAGAAAGAGTTATCTTGCATATTGAAACCACTAAATTTATGCCAGATGATATAGAAGTGACTTTATTGTTCATCCAGGTGCAAGATATAATCAGGAATAGGCTTTGTACTATGTACATAACACACATCTGATCCCATATGGGTCTGCCAGGTCCTCTAAAACAAGTAATGCAAAAATTAATCAATTATTGATTGGAAGCATGTTGCAGTCCTCAAAATTTCATAAAAATAAACATCATGTCAATAGCAAAGGATTAAAAAAGGAGTTTTCTATTACAGGGCAACAAGCTAAGGAGATTATAAAGAAATGCCCTGCTTGTTCTTTCTATAATCAAACACCATTGTCTGAAAGAGTAACCCAAAGGGTATTCAGAGGAATGAAATCTGGAGGATGGATGTGTTCCATTTTACAGAGTTTGATAAATTAAAATATGTACACCACACCATAGACACGTATTCTGGTTTTTAATGGGCAACTGCCTTGAGGCTGATTCAGTAATCACATACTTATTGGAAGTGATGGCCATCATGAGTATACCTTCACAAATAAAGATAGACAATGGTCCAGCATATTTATCAAAAAATGAAATGGATTATTACTTATTATAATATAAAGTACATTACAGGTATACCAAAAATTCCTACATGTCAGGCAGTTATAGAAATGTCAAAATGTGCTACAAAGCATATGCTGAACAAACAGAAAGGGATGGAAAATACTCCCAGAAATAGATTGCATAATGCTTTATTAACCTTGAATTTTCTTAATGCTAATGAGAAAGAAACAACAGCAACAGAGAGGCATTGGATAATGGAAAGAACTTCTGAATTCAGCATATTTCAAGGATGTGTTGACCTCATACTGGAAACCAGGAGATGTACTACATTGGGGAAGGGGTTTCACTCTTGTTTCCACAGGAGAAGAAAAATTATGGATACCATCAAAATTAATAAAGATTCTCTTTGCAAAGGAGAAAGCTATTGAAACAGAGAAGTGATAGCCCATCCACAATAGTGACAACCATACAGGTGGTAAGGAAAGCCATATAGGGTTGGGGCAGGATTCTGCTCTTATCTTTGCAGGAAAAATACACATCATCAAGAATTCAAGAGACCCTGGATGTTTGAATGCTGACAGAAGAAAAAATAACTATCCACTAAGGAACATCTAGAAAACAGAATATGGTTTATGAATTCAGGTATGGGTTACACTTAACATTTACACACACAGACACACAAACAGACACACACAGACACACAGACACACACACACACATATATCAGTTGGTTTTGAATTTGGACAATGGCTCTGTACTTCTCTAAATCCAAGCATGTTGTTAAAAGAAACATTCAGGGTTTCTATCTCATATTCGGAGACATCTGGTATGGGACAGAAGAAAGACTTTAGGAAAAATTTTTACTTTCTCCATGCCTTTCTTGTCTATATCATATTCTTCATTGGATATATGTATATATGAATGATGTTTAAGTTTTTCATGATGAGCAATAGATTTTCCTACAGATGCTTTTCCTGAAGCAATCTTTGAAGTTTCCAGGAAGAAGATGGGGCACCACAGCAACAACTCTACCTAATTGGGATGGCATCATGCTACAGACAGTGTGCCTATAAGACCACTTCTTTTTTGGGGGCGTGTGTGTGTACCAACTGCTGAAATGGTGCACATTCTCATGACATTCTGGCCAGAACTCCAAATAAGAACTTTGAAAAAAAAAAAAAAACTATCTATCAACTGCTCAAAAACTGTTTGCAACTATACCAGATAGTAATTTTGAAACTTAACCATCACTTTAATTTTGCAAGATCCCATTAAGAGAACATCACCCCTATGACAGTGGGAAGCAATTCTAGAAGATGATGCCCCCATCCTAAAAAAAGTTTGCCCATAGGGTTTGGAACACTGTTTAGGGGTTGTTGATTATTACTTGTATTAGATAAAGGGTTAGGATGAAAACTATGTTTGTTAAAAAAAATGGGAGTATAGTAATAGTGGGTAATAGAGTAAATACTTGTGAGCTATTATTCTTGGATAATTTGCATTGGTATAGTTTTTGTATATTGATACAAGTTCAAATTATATTTATTACTTTTGCTCACATTATTTGTGTGCTATAGAAAGTTATTTTATCAGATTGTATATATGTATGTTATTATCTCTGTTTAGGATATTTTGTGTATTGATACAACTTTTAGGATATATTTTCATATTGCATTATATATTACTCCTACCTCTGATCAAGATACTTATATATTGTTTACATTTTGAGATCATTGTTTTCATTTGTTGCACATTTGTTTACAGGTTATTTAATATTCTGACATGAAGGTTTAGTATTTAAGTTACACAGGTATTATTATAGGTCAATAGTTGTTATGCTTGCTGTACATACAGTTAGATCAATTAGGTTCTTTAGATGCATAGAGATTATATTCTGTCTAGATAGGTAATCTTCAACTATTGTAGGGAGCATGGGGCCCCTTTGTTCCATCCTGCTGTGCTAGCTTATACCCGAAATAAGAACACATAAACTGTATTAATTAAAACACTGCTTGGCCATTAGTTCTAGCCTCCTATTGGCTAACTCTCACATCTTGATATAACCCATTTCTAATAATCTGTGTTCACCATGAGGTTGTGGCTTACTGGGAAAGATTTAGCATGTCTGACCTGGCATCTCCATGGTGGCTCTCTGCTTTCTTCCTCCAAGAATTCAGTTCTGTCTTCTCCACCTACCTAAGTTCTGCCCTATCACCAGGTCCAAAGCAGTTTCTTATTAACCAATGAAAGCAACACAAATACAGAAGACCTCCTACACCATTAAAACACTTCAAGGATTTGTGGAACATGGCATTTAAATGACTTAGGATTCTGTTGACATGAGACATGACTGCTTCTGACAACACCGATCTATTCCTGAGAGAATGTTGAACACCAAAGACACTCCCCTTGGAGCTTGTTTTCTTCTTGGCAAAACTGGCTTTGGGCAAGGAACTGACAACACCTCAACCACTGACAAATTACATGATATCCAGAAATAGATAAGCAGGACTGTCAAAACTTGCCAAGACAGGATAATATGGTTTTGAAAAATTTCCTGCCTCTGAAAATATTCTGTCAATTAAGCTAGGCCATAGACAAAGTTGGTTACTTCAACGTTGCAAAATGAGACTTTGGGTGATTGCTCAGGTAGCTAATTGTCTTTGTCATATATTGCTTGCTTTGAAAGCTACTTGATTATACTTCCTGCCTGCTCAAGTAGTATTATCTCCCTTCTAAGGCCTTCAATGGGGTTGAAGATTAGATAGTCATAGTTACTGTCCTCTTATGATCTAGCCAAGCCATTTCCAATACAAGACTTATACTCCTTAGGATAGGATGTTTATTAAAACATTTAGCATGTGTTCCTTGCTTAAAATTATTTATGCAGATTGAAATTCTAATCTTATACTTGATATCTGTTCCTAGTATATATTGTTTTGTATCAGGTTTGGAACTCTCTTACTTAAATAAAAGGGGGATTTGCTGTATGAGCTCCTTCCACTCCCTCAGCCAAGAAGATACCAGCCCACTTGGGCATGGTCTCTTTTGCTTTAAAAGCAGCAGTAGCCCTGCTCTCTCTCTCTCTCTCTCTCTCTTGCTTCCGGCTCTGCTTCTGGCTACTAGACTCTGTTCCTGATCGCGCAGAGGGCTGTTGTGTTGGACAGTGATCTGTAAGTTTTCCCCTTAGATAAATAACCCTTTTATTAATCATAATTCCAAACTGTGTGGGATTGTTTTGTGACTTACGTCTACACAAACTCTGTGTAGAAGGGTATCTAGAAAGGACATTTGTAGGATGACCATAAGTCTCAATAAATCCTCTATAAAGCAACTGGAGAATTCTGTAGAATGTCAAGAGTAAGAGACAGTAGAGAGTGTAGTAATACTAAGAAAGTCAAAAGTATGGCAAAATTTTAGACCTGCTGAAGCCAAGAGGTACTGAGCATCCAAGACTATAAATCAAGAGGAGCCAGGCATAGTAAATGAGAAGAACCCCGATCCTGCATTCTAGAGAACTTTTAAAGAGCCACTGAGGATTAAATGCTGGTGGTTCCAACATGGGAAGGCTCAAGCTGTAAAGTTAGCAGCTCATTATGGGCTGATGATAAAAGGAACAACAACATTTTAAACTGAGTGCATAGCCGTATAAGTTTCTGACTTTGAAAGACTAGAGCTATAAATCCTTTGCTTTCAATGTCCATAGCTTTACAGATAGCACTGGCTTCCAAATCTTGGAAAAATAAGTCTATGATGGCAATTATTTGGAGTCATAAATCTGTGGCTTTGAGTGTCCAAATCTATAATTCTGATTCCCAAGGCCTATAGATCTAAATTTCTGAACTTGAAATACAGGTGATAGAAAGACTTTAAATTCAGAGATTTCAAGGAAATCATTCCCTTCACATTCATGATTTGCATCTAATGAGAGCAAAAGGACACTCAGTCATTCGTAAAAGTCATTCTCCATTGTGAATTTCTCCTCACATAGATTCTTTCCAAAATATTTCTCTAATTTCTCTCCTGGTATTTAGCCTATAGAATACATTTCTACTAGAATATCACTGTCTTATTTTGGGGTATTTAATGTATTAACATGGTTGAAGCCTATCACTACACCTTTTATGTAACTGTACATTTGTTTGGTATATATTCACTTGTTCCTTTTCACCTGTTTTCCAACTGAATATTATAGCTAGATATTCTGTAACCAACAATAAATTATAGAACTTTGCAAGAAACTGGATTTCAGCTCATTACACTGGTGTAATTTTTGATATGTTTTGTTTGGCTTGCTGTGTATGGATTGATATTGATGAATTGAGAATCAATAAATATTAGTTCCCCATGGAGCCTATAAAACATTATGAACCTTCTTTGTTTTACCACTATCTGCATAATGGAGTCTTGTGTTTCCAGAGAATTATGACTCATAACAGTTTTTAATTTTCAATGTCTATAATTGTTTAAATTAATTTTAATTTAAAAGAAAAGACTGTGAAATAATCATTCGACACATTCATTTCATATCTTCATTTTCATTCCATGTCTTATTAAGTATCAAACTCTTAGATAAGTATTTATCTTGTATTTAGTCTTTATTATGAACATTTTCTGCAAATAATATGTATCAGTCAAAAAGGGACTGCCTTAGTGATCCTCTTCTATGAAGAAACACCATGGCCATGGCAACTCTTATAAAGGAAAGCCTTTAATTGATATTTGCTTACAGTTTCAGAGGTTTAGTCTATTGTCTTCATATCCAGAAACATGTTGGCATGCAGGAAGACAAGATGCTGGAGAAGTAGCTGAGAGTCCTATATCTGGATATGCAGATAGTAGGAAAAGAAAGTCTGGACTTGGAATGGGTTGCTTTGAAACCTCAAGGACTTCTCAAGTGACACTTCTTCCTACAAGGTCACACCAATTGATCCTTTCAAATAGTACCATGTTGGAGGAGGGTCTGCTTGTGCGTTCCGGCTGCCCAGCTAGCTTAGCCCTGAAATAACCACACAGAAACTGTGTTAATTAAATCACTGCTTGGCCCATTAGCTCTAGTTTCTTATTGGCTAACTCTTACATCTTAATTTAACCCATTTCTATTAATCTGTATATAACCATGAGGTCATGGCCTACCAGCAACGTTCTGGCATATCTGACTCTAGCAGTGGCTCAATAGCATTTCTCTGACTCTGTCTTCTGTCAATCTTTCCTACCTACCTAAGTTCTGCCCTATCAACATGCCAAGGCAGTTTGTTTATTCATTAACTAATGAAAGCAACACATAGATAGATGGCCCTCCTCTACCAGTACCATACTGTGGTGACAATGTATTCATATTTATGGGGAGCATTCCTATTTTAACCACCATAGGAAATTTCCACCAAGATCATTTATTTGATCTCATAGTAAAAGCAAAGAAAAACTCTTCCAACTTATCTTCTACACTCCATATATATTTTGTAGCATGAACCCCCATACACACATGCATGCACACACACATCACAAAAGAATTACTATATGAAAACATGAGCAATTCTCAAAAGATGCAAATGATTGCATTTTATTCTTTCTATAATTTGTAGTACTGTTTTCCAAATATAATTGTTCCTGACTTAAAGATTTATTCTCAAGACATAAGATATCATGCTTCAGTTATATTCAATTGTTCCTTTCTTATAACTTAAAAATATAATAAATTTTTTTCCATGTGTATTTATAAATAGTTTTTATGTTGAAAGCATGTTTCTAATTATATTATAGAATCTGTGAAAACAGATGTGGTGTATGTTTACTTCATCCTAGTTTATACATTCATAGGAAATTTTAGTACATTGCCCAGAACAGGTTTAGAAAACTAAAGTAGCTTAATATATAATCTTATGGAATTCATGATTTAGCATCTAATTGCACAGGCTTAATTTCATGATTACAGTATTGTATTAACATAAAAATAATATGTGTAAAGGACTAAAGTGGGAGACTCAGACCATAACCTACACAGGTACAGCCATTGAATCATTTACAAAGAAAGATGCAAGATTCTCTTGAAGACAGCATCTTCAAAATGGATGTCAACATAGAGAAGAATGTAATTAGATACTTGACAAAAATCTACTCCAAACGCATTAAGAAATCTCAGTGTAATACTCAGAGTAATACTCAAATCATACAAATTTCTTAAAGATTGTCTAGGAAATTTAGGATTTTCTAAATAATCTCTTCTCTTTCACTAAATAAGGCCTAAAATTGAAAACTGCAAGCTCATAAAACTACAAAGTTCACAAATAACAAAGTAAAATGTCACTGGATTGGAGAATCAACATAAAGGACATATGGAAAAGTTTGCCACTTACACATCCACCAAATGATTAATATGTACAATATTGATTTTACACAATATTTACACAAAAACAACACGCATACATTCATAAAAACATGTAATACCAATCAGAAATGTGCTATAGAACAAAACAAAATTTTCAGAAGAAATGTGAATGGCTACTGATTTCTTTTAGAAGTCATTATTATTAGACCTAGAAAAATGAAAATTAAAACTATGTTTATGTTCCACATTATCCAATTCAGATATTTAATCATAAGCAAAAATATATCAAGGTAAGAACAATGACTGCCAAGCAGAAAAGTTTCTGTATTAAAGATAAAATCATGAGAGAGGACCAATGAGAGGTTAAAATGGCTTAAAGTCTGTATTTTCATGTATGGAATAACAAGTAAGAACAAAAATTAAACTTAAAGTGAATAATTGAAAACTATAAAATTAAAATATAATACATAAAATTAATTATTTTAAACACCTAAGTTTAAAATTTAAGATTGACTAATTTACTTACAGATATTTATGAAGAAAGGTAGGTTTTAGAATCCTTTCAGCACTTTTGTAGCTGCTTGTCAAGGCACCTATTTCACTTCCTCTCATGTGAATATACATTCAACTAAGAGTAAAGAAAGTATATGTGAAATCACAAGGAAGCTGCTAAACATGATGTAGATATGTTTTACTTTCTGACTATTAAGAACACATTGAGCCACACCAACTTAACAGGAGGCTGTTAATGCTGCATCAGTTCTCCTTAACCAGGACACATCCTCTTTTCTCCTCCAGATGTCATATCTGCATAAAATTTTCCTGAAGTCACTTATTCTAAGAAAATCTGTTTTTATCCCTTAAGTGAAGAGGAATCAAAATTCTTAAGCAATCAATGTCTTTTAGGGATTTGTCTAAATTTTTCAGCAATCTGACATCTCTGAGGGGTAAATTGAAGACAGTTCTTTTATCCACTTCCCAGAGTTTGCAGCATCATTAACTCTGACACACTGGATAACTATGGTAGTAACACAGCTTCACTTACACAGCAAGTCCTCCATTATACACCAAAGTAAATCCCCTACAAAATCACTCACATAGAAATCTTTTATTATTCAGTCTGCTTCTAAAAAAACCTGAACACATTTGTAGATGTAAAATGAAGAAAGGATAATAATATCACTGAAAAGATCTTGGAAAGTTTTAGCACCAGGGACCTAGGTATGATTACCAAATTTCAGAGAGAAGCAGGTATTTATCATTCTCCATAAGTTCTTTAGTGTCTTGTGGAATGAAGGTGGTTGTCTAAAGTGTTCATCAACAGAAGAACAGTGGAACCTTCCCAGGCCAGGCATCAAGACATTCATATGACTAATAGTCACTAATACAAATCTGTATAAAAACATTTGTAGGATGTATCAATTAAAATGCAATTTAAACTATGAAATTATATTTAATAGCTATGGTGACACGAGAAACTTTTAGGAGATATATTAAACAGAAAAGTATCTGAAGGCAGAGAAAAATGTAGTAAGTACTAATAAAAATGGTTGTTTTGAAACAACACAGTGACCCAGATTTTACTAGGTAGAATAAGATGTCTGGCTGAGGCATTGCCTTCTTTATTAACCTTCTTCTGCATACTCTCCCCTATCAAAGACTTCTATTCTAGTTGCCCATTTATATCTTAATTACACTGCATTGCATTTTGTTTTTCTGGAATTCCCTTCTGACCCTGGATACCCTACAATATACTTATTTTCTGTGGTTATTTGGAACATAGCATACATTTTGCAAGCATAAAATTAACACCCACTATATATATATATATATATATATATATATATATATGTGTGTGTGTGTGTGTGTGTGTGTGTGTGTGTGTATGAATTTATATACATATATAACCTGTATACAATATATATATGTGTGTGTGTGTATGAATTTATATACATATATAACCTGTATACAATATATTATTCAGCCCTCAAAAAATAAAGTTATGAAATTGGCAGGTAAGTAAATGGAGCTAGAAAAAGTAATCTTGGTGAGGTAACCAAGACCCCAAAATACAAATATTCTATCTTTGAGAATTTTAAAACGATTTTACTTATTCTTTGAGACTTCCATACATTTTTATTATTTTTTAACCTTCCCCCAACTCCTCCAAGATTCTTTTCCTCTTCTTTAATGACAAAACATCATTTTCATTCCTTATGATAAAAAATATTGGGAGATTCCAACAACGACAACAATTCCAAAAACCCACAAAAAATGGATAAAGTTTCTGCAAATCAAATAATCCTGAACTCAGGAACCACCTTTTAGTGTGGTTGATATAACCAGTGTCATACCATAGAAGTAAACAATTTCCCCTTCCCCAGAAATTATTTGTTTCGAAAGAATTCTTGCATAGTGGTTGGACATTGCTTCTACTTTTCTTTTTCTTTGATTTTTCTCTAGCTTGAGCTTATGCAAGTCTTGTACATTCTATTCCAGTCTCTGTGAGTTCATATGTGCACCTCTCTACTGGACCTGATGAAATAGCAATTTCTTGAAGTCATCCACCACTTAAGGCACATAGAAATTTTCTGCTCTCGTTTCCATAGATAGTTTAAAGCAAGTGGTGTGGTATAGAAATTTCATTTAGGGCTAATAACTTCAAAGTCTCTAACTATCTTCATCCTGTCCAGCTGTGAGTTTCTTCTTTAGTTAACCTACGCAGCAAAAAGAAGCTTCTCTCATTAGTGTTAAGACATGCAGTAATATATAGGTATAGCTATATGACATCAGGACATTATTTTATTTTTATGTTCATTTATCAGAAAAACAGTTTATCACCTATCTATCTTTATCAACTTTTGACCCTATTAACAGTGTCAGGATTGGATTCTGTCCCATGGAGAATCTAAATCTAAAATAAGATGTGATAGTTACTTCTATAACACTTGTGTAATTATTGTACCAGTGTTCATATCTTGCAAGCAGTTTCTTATTTCTCAAAGGCTTCCTGACCAGATAAGATTGTTTATTATTTAACTGCTCTATTAGTTTGTATTGTAACTTGCAGTACTATAAATAATAGCCATAATGTATGAAACTTCCAAATGAGTATCACATTTCTCGATGTCTACATTTTCTATGTGCCAAGAGATATTGCTGTTTTTAGCAAAAGGTTTAATGGTCAAGTTGTAGAAGATAGAAATCAGTATTGGCAATAGCATTAATACTTAATTAGGAGGTGGCATCTATGGTAAACTTTTGTCCAATGAGTCAAAGGAATATAACATATTCTTCATAATAAGGTTTTACTTGGTATCATATGATGATCTGTTGGCTTTTTATAATACACTTTCTAGGGTATATCTTTTATATATGAACATATTTTAATATTTAAATATTGTGTGAAACTTCTGTAACAGTAGACTTCCATATTTATTTTCAAAATGCCCTAGTATCGATTGCCTCTTCCAGTGTTCTTTCCTCTGCCTTGGCATCTGATCATCTACATTGTTTAGTCCTCCTATTCTATTCTTCTTCACCCTTACATAACATTATATTATTTATTTCCCGCTTGCTTGGAAGATTCCTTACTCCCCTCTACTTTCTCCCTGGCTACCCACCTAAACTCTATGGGGATTATAAATGAAATACACTTATATAAAGTTTCAATATATACGTACAAGAGAAAGTATTTAATGTTTGAATGACTGGGTCTGTCTTATCTCACTCAGGATGATTGCTTCTAGCTCCAATAATTTCCTAGCTAAACATTTTTAACAGTTGAATAATACTCCACTATGCACATATATCACATTTTTCATGTTAAATTCATCAATTAATTAATGTCCCACAACTTAAGCATTGCATATCAAAACATTTGGGATTATTATACATCATAGAAGGAGCCTTACCACAACAAAACATAATACTGCATTAGTCTTAGATAGCAGCATAATTTTTGTTTGATGAGTCAGAAGAAGGGAACATGAGGCAACTGAAATATGAAGGACACATTACTATACATTAGGGATTTGGGTAAAAGGAAAGCAAAACTTTTTTTGCTATATAAAGAAGCCAAGGAAATTTGAAACTTGATGGAATGCAGTGGAGTTGGAAGTCTGGGAACAATAAACTGATTGGAGGCTGAAATTTGAAAGGAAATTCTAGATATCATCATGTACTCATAGAAATAAAAAATCTAATAAGCACAGAAAAGAGACTAAATCAACTCAGGTATCAGATTAACAGAAATGAGCCTGAAATAATGCAAATAAAAAGAGGTGTAAGGCATTTCTGTTACATAGATAAGGTGGGAAATACTACTTAGAAAAATCTGGGCTTGGTTACTGCTTAGGACTGTGAATTCTTGTCAGGAAAATTATGCATTGTTTACAGATATTTAATATCAGCATATTTTTATATTAATAAATCTTGTTAATATCTTTGAAAACAGGAATTCATTATGTAATTCTGCTTATTGAGGAACTTGCAATGTAGGGTAGACTGACCTCAGATCAGAGAAACCCTGCCACTTATGCCTCCCAAGTGGTGGGATACAAAGTATATATCAACAAACATGTTCAGGTTAATCTTAATTGTTAACTTTACTGGATTTTGAAATGCATTTTTAAATAAAGGAGTATCCATAGACATTGGAGTGAGAAGTGACTTGTGGGTGGATTGCACTAGTCTGTAGTTTGGAATCTCACAGTGAATTCATAGAAAAATACAAAGGAAGTTGTGAAGTAAACACTAACACTTATTTCCCTATCTCCTGACTACAAAAGGGAGAAATACAAGAAGCCATCTCACATTCTCACTCTCTTGAATTATATCCTATATAGAACACCATAACTATGGTGAAATACTTTGACCAAAGCAACTTTGAGAAGAAAGCATTTATTTGGCTTATGCTTCCATGGTGTAGTTCATCATTAAAGTGAAGGAATTTAAGACTGAATCACAAACAAAGCAAGATCTAGGAGACAGCAGCTGATGCACGGAGTGCTGCTTTTTGGCTTATTGAGTCTGTTTTTTTTTGTTTGTTTGTTTTTGTAGAACCTCAGACCACTAGTATATATTTCAAATAGTTAGTGGTATTTCTTTCTACTTCTTTCAGTTTTCAGAATTTAAGAAATATTAGGACAGGGTAATGTTGTGTGGTCTATTGAGCATGTTCAATGTTGTCTTTGACTTATTGTTTTCTCAAAAACAATTAAACAAAATTATACTACTCTGTGTGTGTGTGTGTGTCTGTTGTGTGTTTCTTTTTTACAAGGAACATTCATTCATCAAATTGCATTCCTCTGACATTAATATTGCTTGATGTGTTATTTGTACAATATTCCTCTTAAACTCTTAATTTTAATTCCAACATGTCTTTATGTTACCTGTAAGTTTGTTATAGAATATGAATTACTTGTCTTTTTGTTTATTTAATATTCATCAAATTTTTAAAGCCAATATCTCACTATGTTGCTCAGTGTAAACAGCAAGCCTAAGACTCAAGTAATCCACCAGTTTCATCCTTCCAAGAAGTCAGGATATAAGCATATGCCCTTATCCTTTCAAAACTTACTTTAAATCACTTTTATATGCATTCATATTTTCATTAGGTTATATTTCATATCCATAATCTAAAATATATAAAATATATAGTTTTTTCTTTGTTTATAAATCTGTCCAACTAACATCACTGTCTAACTACAAAATAATTTCTATGTTCACTAGTAAATTGCAAACCTATTAATAATCATTCAGATTACTAGGCACATACCCTCATATAAAGTCTGGGAGAGCCAACCCATTAGGAGAAAAAGAGTCCAAATATCAAACAAAGTATTGTGAGATAAACCTACTCTTTCTGTTAGTGGTCCCACATAGACACCAAACTAACAACAATATCCTATGCGGAGGGCCTAGTGCAGCTTTCATAATTTCAGCCTTGCTTTCTGTGGGGCTCTTAGAAGCCATAGTTAGTTGAAGTCTGTGGAACATGCTCTCCTGGTACCTTTCATTCCTCTGGCTCCTACATTTATTATTGTATCTTGTTATACCACGTTCAGTGGCTATTCCTGGGTGGCCTGTTCATTTCTGAAGGGAAAAAGAGGAAGGTTGGATCCAGGAGAGAGGAGCGATAGGGGGTAGGAATGGGAGAAACGGAGGGAGGGAAAACTGTGGTTGAAAAGTATTGACAACAAAACTAAACTAAAAGGATCCAGGTCTTATTATATTGCTAAGCAAGCAGTGTTATATAAAAAAAATGCTTCCTCTATCATCTTGAAAAAGCATGTTTGGCAACAAAATAATTAATATCTTATACAACTGAACCAGTGTAGACCACACCAGTCTGAAGAACAGGAACAGACAGCATTAATTAGAAAAACAGGCCACAAAACTTAGAAATTTAGGGTCATCCTGCTGCACCAATGGTCAAGAAAACTACCAGAAGGCCAGCTCCCAACTTGTGAAGAGTTTCCCTACTAGATCAGAAGCCAAATTGGCCACTACAAATCCAGGCCACAAAGAAAGAAGACTAAAAAAAGAAACAGAAACCAGGGAACAAAAAAAATTCAAAAAAACCTGTCCAACAACGACGAACTCAGAAATCAGCACATAGGACTACAATCATCCCAAAACAAGATGCCTAAGCACCAGTGTAAGAATATAACCTATAAGAACCAGAGCAAATGGCACCACCTGACCCCAGATATCTGAAGACATTAAGACCTGGATATTCCTAGGCAGCTGAAGCACAAGAAAATTACTTAAAATAGCTTTACAAAGATGAAAGTGTTCCTTAAAGAGGTCCCTCAAAGAAACAGTAAAAGACAATCAAAATTGGAGGAAATC